>CM076577.1:281467620-281610855 GCA_034641835.2 Pinus albicaulis | reverse complement strand
AAGAAAAAGGTGCAAATTTGATCATTTCAGTGCTGTTGAGCTAATTTATGTACCTAAACTAACACAATTATTTATTATCAATCCGGGTTGTTTATGCTTTGAGGCAAGTTCACTATATGTGAAGATCTAATATAATCAATCCTTGAAAGATAATTTACTCAAAAACAATACATCCTACAACTCTAATTCAACTTGTTCAAAGTAGAGGAAAAATATTGAGATGGTTCTTGACGCAAGAAATCCACCCTTGCCTCAACTATCACTTAATGAATCAGAGATTAAAATCAAGAACTTAAGATGGATAAATTGTTACTGAAAGAAGCTCTTAACTTAAGAGACACATAAAGTATTTCATCATAATTTATTCATCTCAATACTCAAAATCACAATAAGAAACTACTTGCATGCAAACCAAAGAAACTAGTTGTGATTCATCATTTTAGTAGAAGGGATGCTCAACTTGAACACCTATTTTTCCAACTTGATAAAGTGATGAATAAACTATAAACTAATAAAATCAATCATTATGCATGAACCATTAAGCAATATGAAATAAAGCTTTGAAAAACCAGTTCTACAATCATCAGATTTACAAAGAAATAAAACTAGTTAACAAGAAAGTGTACTTAGCTTGGAATGGGGGCCCTTCCACCCTTGCCTTGCACACTTGATAAATGATCTCAGAAGCTTAAATTCAGTTACACATCCATAGCATTGAACAGCAAAATAATAACAACACAAGTCTTCAAATTAACTCCTCAATCCAAAGTTGTCACAATATAAAAGTATAATAAGTCAATAATACATAAGCCATCAAAGCTTTGGCTTTAAATAAGAAGTCTCATGAAACAAACTGATATATTTTCACTCAAACAAACCCATCTACTCTCATCCACCTATCTAAGTTGAATTCATTATTCTTATCCCAAGAAATATGGCCAATCCCATAGAATCTCAAAACTGCCCTATTTCTATGGGATTTCTGAATGACTAGTCATGATTGACTAGAACCAAATGGGCCTAATAAAGCTTGTTCTGTTCGAACTAAGCATAGGTGGCTTAATCCTAGTTGCCAAGCTGTCCATCCATGCATTCAATTCGTGCCCAAGTGTCCTGCAACCACATCAACCATAGAGCTATTACGGGAATTTCTGAATCTGCCAATTTTGCACTAAAAACCAAACTTTCATAAAAACTTTAGAAATTGAAAAATTAAAATTAAATACCTGAATAGATATCAAATATACATAAAAATGGAATAAATGAATGGAAAATGGATGGGAAATGGATGGATTAGTAAGTTTCTTTGAGCAAAATAAGACCAAAACTAAGGCCCAACATCTCTCCCTTGCTTATCATCAAGCATGTCCCCATGCTTGCCTATTCCTCTTTGACCTTCTTCTTTCTGAAGTAGATGTTGTACCTGTAGATGCTTCCTGTTGTGCTGCCCTTGCCAAACAATCCAAACCCGTGTCATGTCTTTCCTTGAACAAAGCTGCTTTGACCTTCTGTTTTTCATACTTGGCCTGCCACATATTCTTTTCCTTCAACCACTTAAATGCTTGTTTAGAAATTAGATCATTTTTCCTTTTCAATCTCCCCAACTCTTCTTTCAATTTTTCATTTTCTTTGACCAATTTAGCATTATCTTTCTTATTTGCTTTGTTTTCTTCTTTTAATTGTTTTTCCACAATTTTGCTAATTTCTAATTGGTCAGTTAAGTCCCTGATTCTTCCATCATTGATTTCTTTTTCAAAATCTTGGGTTGTTTTCATTAATGATGCTGCTACTTCATCATCATATGAAGAATCCCTCTCAAATTCTTCTTGTACAATGTCATTTTCTTCTTGTGGTCTTGGAAAATATGTTTCTTCTTCCTTGTCTAAATTAATGGGACTTTTATTTGTAAATCTTTTGGGAATAGACATCACAGATATTTCATTTTCCATGGCCATGTTATTTTGCTGTTTGGCTCTTGTTCTGGGATATAAGGGTGATTTCATCAATCCTCTGCTTTCCTGCTCTGTTTTGTCTTGTACTTCTTTAATCTGTTCAGTAAAATGATTTTTAATCATGAATTCTCTCCACACTATGCCCTGTGACCTCACCTAATACTCAACTAGGATTTTAATCAATCCTTGATGATACATCTGTCCTGCCTTAGGCCTGTTTTCATGTCTTGCTGTTTCAATCATTCTTAAGAGGCTCTTATATAGGAAATAAGGTAAATTAATCCTATCTTCTCCCTTAATGTGCTGTAGAAGTTTAACATGATACAAATGGGCAACACTATATCCTCGGTCACAAGTCAAGAACTTTTGGATGATCAAGACCAATTCTCCCCATGGCTCATTAAACCATTCCCTGGGTATCCCTTTTGTCCTATCAAATGTCCCCTTCCGGTTTTTCTCAAGGAAGAAAGTCCACGCTTTCTCCTTGAAGTGTAGGCCTTTGTAATACTTTTCCCCTCTCATTGGAAAATCTAAGGCTTTGGACAAGTATTCTTGGGTTACTGGGACAATGATTTCTCCTACTCGAGTCTGGTCTTGACTAAAATTCTTTATAAAATCTTTGGTTATCTCCTCAGAATGGCCATTAAATTTCTGTAAGAAGCCTATCATCCCTGCCTGATAAAGTTCTTCTATAGTCTCTTTCCCCCAGCTTTCTATCTGAAATTTTGGCTCTACTCTGTTTGCCATTGTTTCTGTAAACCAATCAATGTAGGCATCTGCTGTTACTAACTTCATTTTAATAAAAATTATGACTATCGTTTTTTTTAAAATGAAATTCAGGAAGCAAAGAAGCTTACCTTCCTCCTCTGACTCAACTCAACTCTGCCTCTTTTTTAACCTCTTATATATTCCCTTGCAACAGCACTATTTGAATTCCCTGTTTAATACAAACAACACCTGTATACTTCTGTTAATACAGTGGCCTCTGTTTTTTTAATTAAATACACACGCAGTAATAACCATGTTTACTCATCACCAAAAAAACATGATTTACTGTGTATATATAAAACAAAAAAACTAAAGAGTGCTCTTTGCCTCATCATCAAATCAAAATTTCCAAAATGTTTTCGGCTTAAACAAAGGCATTTGCAAAAATTTCTGCTTGCAGACTCATCATAAAAACCACAAAAATGCAGAAAGGCTCTCGGCCTCAACCAAATATAAACACGGCTTCAACAACCCGACTCCCTTTTGCAACCAACAGTTCACTTGACTATCCGGCATTCGATCCCCTGTTTTGATTAAAACAAAAACAAAAATGCAGTGGCAGCAAGTGTTTATGGCGTTTTCCGTTTTCATGTTAACTGTTTGTTAGAATGTTAATGCGCACAATTCACTCAACAGAACAAGGTTCAGTGCGCATTTAGTCAACAAATACCGCCATGCCATAACAACTCTGTTCTTGGCTTCAACACAGCATTCCGTTAAAACTCCTAACGTGTTATCCATGCAATGAGTTTTCATTAAAATGTTGCGCATCAAAATCTTATCAACATATCCATAAGTGCTGTCAACTGGAGATGATCACGGATTTGTAGCGTTACCTGACTGTCAACGAGCGCGTGGAGTGTAACCGGGCGCTCCAAATCTCTATTACTTTGGTCAATTAAACTGGTGGCAAGGCAAACGATTTAATGGTTAATGACAAACAATATCCCACAGTCGCCGAGCGTAAATAAACTTCACTGTTACCTGACTTAATCCCGAAAATCTGCTATCTCTGAACGTTGAACCCGGAACGATTTCCCTTCTTAAATTCGCCTTCTTGCTTCTCCGGAATGATTTTCACTATTTTGTTGCTTCAAACGCCTTCTCGCTTCTCCGGAATGATGTTTGCAATTTCAAAACGCCTTCTTTCTGAGCTCTGGCAATGAGGACTGAGGTCTAAACGGTCATGAATTGACCGAGTTCATGGTTGTACTGTGCCTATTGGTGTTATGATGCGCAGTTGGTATGGCCGTCCTCTTTGACCAGTCACCCGACTGTGTCATGAGGATGCCAAATCATCATTTTGTTTTGAATTTTATTACCACCGCCGTGTGCTATGTTTGAATGATATGCATGAATTATTTCCACCGTCGTGTGCTTATACGTGCAATGATACTCCGGCATTGTATATGCAATTATCATTTCACCATACCCTGCCAATTATGCAACCCTGCCAGATCATAATAATCGTGCCATATAGTTTTTACATAGCCGTCCTTCATTTTATATGCGCCCTTTCCTACCATATACCTTCGCTTATCCTTATACCATATGCGCGTTGGATTTTATACACCATATACATTAACCTTATATCCTTTGCGCGTTGGATTTTATATAAATGGCTTTCACGCATTCCTTATTTGAACTATGGTATATAGTTTAATATAGCGCATCATTTGCTTTGCCTTATATGCACACCTTTATGATTTTAAAATGACCATCTTAGGTCATGTTTAAAATCATCACCATACTAATGCTTGAATTGTATGTGCAGGTGGAAAAAGTTGTCCTAGCTTGGTCTTTTGCTTCTAAAGAAAAATACTTAGGATTATAGGGAATATGTATAGGAAATGTGTATGAATGAAATGGAATATGTATAGGGGTATTATGAATATAGGATATGTATAAGGAATAATGAATATCCTCAGGTACTAACTTTAACTTAACAAAAACTAAAAATTCCTAAGAAAAATTTGAATTTCAAGCACAAAATGACTATACATATACTCCCCTGGATGATGTCTGTACAGGTGGAATGAAATCAATTGATCAGATGTTGTAGATGGATCAAAAAGTAAACTTTATTGCTGCTCCTTGTTCTTCATGCTCTGGTTCTTGAATTGAAAAGTCAGGTCCCTTTGTAATGATTCTTTGTTTCAGGTCCCTCTGCACTGCTTACATAATATGCACATGTTGTTTTAACATTGGCAGGTCTTTCAGGTCCCTCTGTAATGATTTCTTATTTTAGGTCCCTCTGTTGAAAATACAAGTTCCTTCTATACTTCAGCTTTCCAGCTAAAGATCTAATGCAAGTCTCCCCCTTGTTTAAGTTTTGACTTGTCCTCAAGTCAGTTGTTGATGGAGAGTACCTGTATTGAAATTATGTGAGAACATTAGAACAAGAAAAAGGAATTCATAGAGTCCAAGTTGCCCTGGTTTTCCCCTATGAATTCGTGTTTGCTTAGTGCCAGTTGCCTGGTTTTTACTAGCAAACAAATTATTTTATTTTTTATGTTTTTTCTTTTTATTTTTTATTTTTATTTTTTATTTTTTTATTTTTTTATTTTTTATTTTTTTATTTTTTTATTATTTTTTTTTTAATTTTTTTTATTTTTTTATTCAACTACAGGACTGGAAGATGGCTGAGCCTGGTGTGCCATGACTTCCAGTTCTGTATCTTCTGTCAGTTGTTTCATAAATGCTTCTTTACTGATAGGCCTATTATAAACTTTGAGCCTATGTCCATTCACTATAAAGGAGGTGGAATCCTGGTCAATTGTCTTGATTTTGACTGCTCCATTGTCGAAGATTTCATCAATTTCATATGGGCCTAGCCAGTGTGTTGTGAACTTTGCTTTGAAATATTTGAACTTGGAGTCAAAAAGTAATGCCCAATCTCCCTTGCGAAATGTCTTTGTTTTGATATATCTGTCGTGCCACTTCATTCTTTGTTGTTGCACCAATGTAGTATGTTCTATGGCTTGTTGACGATGCTCATCCAACTGATTCAGTTCCATGATCCGTTGTTGTTGTGCTTCTGTCAGGTCTAGTCCTAATTCAGCTGCTAGTCTGTATGTTTGTATTTGAAATTCTATAGGCAATAAGGCCTCTTTTCCATATACTAACTGGTATGGACTAAAACCAGTTGTATTCTTCCATGTGATTCTATAGGCCCATAGTGCATCTTGTAATTTTTCAGACCAATCTTTCCTGTTCAGCTGTACTGTTTTTGTCATGATATTTTCTAGGACTTTATTTGTTGATTCAACCTGCCCATTTGCTTGAGGATGATATGGTGTAGATTTCCTATGTTTGATCTTGTATTTCTCTGTTAGATCTCGTACCAGCTTTGATGTAAATTGTGTTCCTTGATCTGTTACAATTTGTCTAGGTACTCCATATCTGACAAAGATTTCCTCAAAAAGAAAGGTGACCACTGTATCTTCTGTTGCTCTATTCACTGCTTTAGCCTCTGCCCACTTGGTTACATAATCTGTACATACTAAGATGTACTTCTTTCCATTTGATGGTGGATTGATGGGTCCGACAAAGTCAAGTGCCCATTGCTCAAATGGTTCTATGAGGACCTGTGGCTTTAGCGACATCTCATCTCTTGTGATTGGTCTCCCTGTTCTCTGGCAACTGTCACATTGCTTGACATATTTCTTAGAGTCTTTGAAGATGGATGGCCAGTAGTAGCCCAGTTGCAGCACCTTATATGATGTTCGTTTATCTGCAAAATGGCCACCACATGGTTCATCGTGACATGCCCTTAGAATATCTAATATTTCATCTTCTCGCACACATTTTCTAATTATCAAATCTGAACCAGTATAAAATAAATCACCATTTACCCAACTATACCTAGAACTTTCTCTAACAATTTTGTGTCTTTGCTTTTTAGTGAATTGGTTTGGAAACTTTCCAGAAGATAAATAGTTTGCAATGTCTGCAAACCATGGCGTTCTTACTGTGATAGCAAACAGGTGTTCATCGGGAAAGTTGTCTGCAACCGGATTTGGATCATTGGGTGAATGTATGCGGGACAGAAAATCAGCCACTTGATTTTCCTTGCCTGGCCGGTCTTGTATTGTGATATTAAATTCTTGCAATAACAGTAACCATCTTGTTATTCTTCCATTGGTTATGGGTTTATTCATCAAATATTTGATTGCTGAATGATCTGTATGAATGAAAACTTGATATCCTGTTATATAATGTCTGAATTTTTTTACTGCATGTATAACGGCTAACATTTCTTTCTCGGTGACTGTATAGTTCAATTCTGCAGGTGTTAGATTCTTGCTTATAAAGTATATTGCATAATTGAACAAGTTTTCTTTCTGTCCAAGGGAGGCACCTATTGCAGTATCAGATGCATCAGTTGATATATGAAATGGCAAAGACCAATTTGGTCCACGGAGAATGGGTGCAACTGATAATTTTTCTTTCAGATTTTGAAATGAATTTTGACAGTCATTTGTCCAGTGAAATTCAATATCTTTTGCTAATAGTTTAAACAGAGGTTGGGCTATTTTACTGAAGTTTTCAATGAATCGTCTATAATAGCCTGCATAGCCTAAGAAACTTCTTACCTCTTTTTGTGTTGTAGGAGGCATTAAGTTTACTAGGACTTGGATTTTTGCCGGATCCACTTTAATTCCTGAAGCAGAAATATGGTGTCCCAGAACTATTCCTTCTGTCAACATTATATAGCATTTCTCATTGCTTAATGACAAATTTGTTTCAATGCATCGTTTCAACACTTTCTCAAGATTATTTAGGCAATGATTATATGTGTTTCCATAAACTGTAAAGTCATCCATATAAACCTCTACACATTCATGAATTAGATCAGCAAAAATTGCAAGCACTGCTCGTTGAAAAGTTGCAGGTGCATTACATAAACCAAATGGCAAAACATTATATGCATAGGTTCCCCATGGGCAAGTAAATGTTGTCTTGTCTTGGTCTTCTGTTGCTATTCTAATCTGGTTGTACCCGCTAAACCCATCCAAGAAAGAAAAGAATTTCTTTCCAGCCAATGAGTCTAACACTTGATCAATAAATGGTAGAGGAAAATGATCCTTTAATGTAGCTTTGTTTAGTTCTCGATAATCCACACATACCCTCCACTTTCCATTTTTCTTTGGAACAATAACCAGTGGAGAAACCCATTGACTATCTGAAATAGGATAGATGAACCCAACATTTAATAATTTTTGCAATTCTTCTTTCACTATTTCTTTCATCATGGGATTCATTCGTCTTTGAGGTTGTCTTACAGGTTTGAGTTGATCATTTGTATAGATGTGGTGGACACATGTGTTAGGATGGATTCCTTGCATGTCAGTATAATCCCAGGCAAAAGCTTTTGAATATTTCTGTAATAATGCAATCACCTCTTGCTCTTGTGCTGATTGCAACTCATTTCCAATGTTTAAATGTTTTCCAGGATTTACCTCAATTGTTTTTATTGTTGGATTGGAAATTGTGTTTACAGGAAAGATGTCTATAAAAGAATTTCGCAAAGTTTGAATAGTACAGGTTTCCTGAAAACATTGATTCAAAAGGTTATTTGCAGCTTCATATTGCACTTCTCTAAGCTGCTCTGAAATACTTGGTTCTGACATGAAAAGATCCATTAAGTCTTCATTCTCTTCTTCTTCTCTTAAATCAAAGAATTTATTTATACTTAAAACTGATTTAGTTTGTTGTTTTTCTTGAGCTTCAAGTACTGATTCTAAAGAAGTTGATTGTGCAGGTGAATAAAGAGCAATATGTTTCCTTTCATCTCCATGTGAAATAATCATGCTTCCTGATCTGCATCCTATAAAGGCATCAGTGGTAGCTAACCATGGTCTGCCTAGAATTAGAGGATGTCCTCCCAAATTTGTTTTTGGTTGCAAGATAAGGAAGTCAACAGGATATTCCCATGAATCCAAAGAGACTATGATATCTTCCAATATTCCTTCAGGAACAACTTTAGATCTATCTGCTAATTCTAAGATTGTAGGGGTTGATCTAATGTTGTTCAAATGCAAAGTTTTCATTGTCTCCATTGTCATTACATTTATAGCTGCTCCCAAGTCTATTAATGTGTTGGGTACTGAGAAATTATTTATTGATATAGTAACCATAGGGATACCAGGATCAATATATTTTTCTACCATGGTCTGTGTAGACATGAGACTTGCTAGTTTACTAATGACTTGGATTGTAGTAGGATCCTTTTTCTTTTTCTATGATTTCTTAATGCACAATTCCTTTATTGTTTTAGCATATATTGGTATTTCTTTAATTGCCTTCAACAAAGGAATTTTTACATAAGCATTTTTTAACTCATCTAAAATATCAAATTCGGGAAGGGTTATTTCTTTTTGTTGTTCTACTAACCTTTCAGGATAAGGTGGTGTTTGTGTTGTAATGTTTGTTCCTTTCTGAATTTGTATCTTAGTTTGTGATGTTTCAGGTGATTCTCCTTGTTCGGTTGGTTCTTCTATAATTGGAGGAGAATCCTTTTTAAGCACTTTTCCAGACCTTAGATGGACTTCATTAAGAGGAAGAATTGAATATGTGGGAAAACATGTTGCTTCCTCTACAGTGTATGCAGCTTTTTCCACCTTATTATTCAGATTTGCAATTGGTTGGGCTGGTAATTGAGTTGGTCTGGGTTGATTTGTGGGTAGCTGTAACTGTTGTGGTTGGGTCAACAACGGTGGAGGATTCTGTTGCGGATATGGGATGGATTGTGGATATGCAGAATGTTGTTGTTGAAATGGTATGGATTGAGGATATTGTGGATATGTGAATGGCTGTTGGTATTGTTGCTGGTATTGTTGTTGATATTGTTGAGGTGGCTGGTTTCCATAACCATATCCTCTCCAACCTTGTGCAGGTTGTTGTGGATATTGTTGTGGAGGCCAAGCTTGCCATGGCATTGGAGGGGTCCAAGGATTTTGAGGTGGATAGAGGTAATTTTGTTGAGGGAATTGTTGCTGATTTTGTTGAGGCATCCTAGGTTGCCATGGTCTTCGTGGTGCTACATAATAAAAACCTTCCATTCCTGGCACTTCTTCCATTGAATTCATTTGTAATTCTTTCAATTTTAGACAATTTTCTATGGAATGCTTTTCTGTACAAAGACCACAAACCTGAACACTCTGAACACTATCCAAAGGACATTCTCTCAATTGATGTTTCTTTCTACATTTGGGACAAAAGATTGCTAAAGCTTGTTCTTGTTCTTCTTTCCTCTTATTTGCCTTTAGCACATCTACTTGTGTCCCTAATGTACTCAAGAGATCTATTTTGAAATTCTCCAATAAACTTCCTATTTCAGCTCTTGTTATCCCTCCTGCGGCTGACTTTGCTGCTTTTGAACTTACTTCTCTTCTTCCTGTTTTTGCTCTTCCTCTAGAATATTTTTGACATAAGTCAACAATTTCATCGAATGGTAGGTTTGAAATATCTCCTTTACCCATCACATTCAAGATGCCAAGGTATTCATCCCTTATACCCTTGAGAAATATTGTTCGAATGGTTTCTTGATTTAGAGAGTGTTGTTTAGATTTCTGTAGATTATACAAAAATCTTTCCAAATATTCTTCTAAACTTTCATCTTCTTGTTGTGTCATTCTGAAAATATCTTCCTTTGAATCTCTAGATCTACAATAAGCTTGATATTTTTTAAGGAAGACTGATCTCATATCATCCCAAGAAGCTATTGTTTGTTCTCCTAAACCCATAAACCATTTCAAAGCTGCTGCTTTTAATGTTGCAGGGAAAAGACGAAGTTTATG
Organism: Pinus albicaulis; assembly: GCA_034641835.2. Lineage (NCBI taxonomy): Eukaryota > Viridiplantae > Streptophyta > Pinopsida > Pinales > Pinaceae > Pinus > Pinus albicaulis. Next base: position 281,600,333 of record CM076577.1, on the reverse strand, counting down.
AATGTCATCAGTGTATCCATATGTTCTACATAGAATATCAAATTCAAACATAAATGCATCAGGATATTCCGTGGACATTCCATAAAAATTTGGCAATACAGAAGGTGGAATATTTTTCATTTTCACTTCTTCTCCTAATATTGCACTTGTGTCTATTATTGGAAAGCCAAAAGTAGTCTCATCTTCTTGTCTTTTTCGATCATTTTCTATTTTTCTATCATTTTCTTGTTTTGCGTCCTCCTCTCTTTTTCTTCTCCATTCTGTTTGTTGTCTTTCATATGCAACTCGTTGTTCAGGAGTGAGAATAACAGATCCATGTCCCTCTTCTGCCATTGGTTGATTTGTTTCAATTTTAAGTGGAGTTTCAGGTTGGTCGAAGATAGGAGGATTTATGGATGGAAATAAAGATTGTTTCCCTTTGATAATTTCTTTTTGTTTTCCAGAAGTTGAAGATTGTTTTTGCTTTGCTTCCCAAGCTAACAAAGTTTGCCTCTCAATCAAAGTTAATCTTTGTCCACTTCTTTGTTTTTCTGCCAATTCCTCAATGATTGGATTACCAGTAACTAGGGTGTTTGATGATCCTATCTCTATTTGTGGGGGGTTTTTAATAAATCTACCATGAGGATCTCTATGTCTAGGCATAAAGAAACATAACTAAAAAGTGTAACTACTATTTTTGTTTTTTTTTTTCTTTCTTTCTATTGACTATGCCGATATTTGCCTCCCCGGCAATGGCGCCAAAATGTTGAGCTAATTTATGTACCTAAACTAACACAATTATTTATTATCAATCCGGGTTGTTTATGCTTTGAGGCAAGTTCACTATATGTGAAGATCTAATATAATCAAACCTTGAAAGATAATTTATTCAAAAACAATACATCCTACAACTCTAATTCAACTTGTTCAAAGTAGAGGAAAATATTGAGATGGTTCTTGACTCAAGAAGTCCACCTTTGCCTCAACTATCACTTAATGAATCAGAGATTAAAATCAAGAACTTAAGATGGATAAATTGTTACTGAAAGAAGCTCTTAACTTAAGAGACACATAAAATATTTCATCATAATTTATTCATCTCATTACTCAAAATCACAATAAGAAACTACTTGCATGCAAACTAAAGAAACTAATTATAATTCATCATTTTAATAGAAGGGATGTTCAACTTGAACACCTGTTTTTCCAACTTGATAAAGTGATGAACAAATTATGAACTAATGAAACCAATCATTAAGCATGAACCATGAAGCAATCTGAAATAAAGCTTTGAAAAACCAGTTCTACAATCATCAGATTTACAAGGAAATAAAACTAGTTAACAAGAAAGTGTACTTAGCTTGGAATGGGGGCCCTTCCACCCTTGCCTTGCACACTTGATAAATGATCTCAGAAGCTTAACTTCAGTCACACATCCATAACATTGAACAGCAAAATGATAACAGCACAAGTCTTCAAATTAACTCCTCAATCCAAAGTTGTCACAATATAAAAGTATATAAGTCAATAATAATCCTCCCCTAAGCCATCAAAGCTTTGGCTTTAAATAAGAAGTCTCATGAACAAACTGATCTATTTTTACTCAAACAAACCCATCTACTTCTCATCCACCTATCCACGTCGAATTCATTGTTCTTATCCCAAGAAATATGGTCAATCCCATAGAATCTCAAAACTGCCCTATTTCTATGGGATTTCTGAATGACTAGTCATGATTGACTAGAACTAAATGGGCCTAATAAAACTTGTTCTGTTCGAACTAAGAATAGGTGGCTTAGTCCTAGTTGCCAAGCTGTCCATCCATGCATTCAATTCGTGCCCAAGTGTCCTGCAACCATATCAACCATAGAGCTATTACGGGAATTTCTGAATCTGCCAATTTTGCACTAAAAACCAAACTTTCATAAAAACTTTAGAAATTGAAAAATTAAAATTAAATACCTGAATAGATATCAAATATACATCAAAATGGAATAAATGAATGGAAAATTGGCTAACAGAATGTACCTAAGCTCATTCTTATGAATTTCCCATTTTCTTCCAAGTAAGTAATTGATCACTAGGTGCCCTCTCAATCAGGGATCTACAACAACGATGGTTAGACACCCAGCTGCTCATGAATAATTCCTCCCCTTGATTTCATGGATTTCGATATTGAGAAATAATCAACTTTACCTCCATAGGGAACAGATCATCCATCAATTTTATTCATGAGTCATGTCATCTACCAGAAAGTTATTCATCTATATTTCTCATCTGGTTCACCATTATTCCATGTTTCTTTCCTTCAAATCATCTCCAAGGATCATACATCCTTTCTCATGATTAGCAGCCCTAAACAAATTCATCTAGATAAACATATACATATGAACTTTTTAAAACAAAAGTTACCTCAGTGACAATATTTCACCATGACATATTCCTGTAGGCATCAACATCATTTATTCAAATTGACACATCTCCTAATGATATGTTTTGTCAAGGGTCTTCTTCTTTGCCAGACTTCTTTCAGAGTCTAGATATCCTCTGAGGAGATCTCCTAGTCACATATTCTTAGCTTCTGGATGATAACGACATCTTGATATGGTTGCATTTCATGATCTATTCGTTTCATCACATTCTTCATTCTCATGAACTTACACGTTTTCTAGTTCCTCATTCATATAGAACCACCTCATATTCCATGAGGATATATATATTATGTTGATTTCATTTGTTAGTGCACCGAGAGATCCTCCTTCATAAATCATACTTCTAAATCTAGAAGTCTATTACCTACAACCATATGACATGAATTCATAGCATCCAGTGTCAGCATATAAATATATACATACCTCATACCTTAGCATATAAGTCATCCTTCATCAGTTTTACTAGAATGAATAGCCTTATTCCTTTGGCTTGTTCCATCAATATGTCATCACATCCAAAATTTTGTTTTTCATGATGATCCTTGGTCTTGATGACTGCCTTCCATCAGTATTGTTATCAGAGAGGTTTTCCAGGAGATGTTTTACCAATAAATCCTACTGTTATTTGATCAGGATGTGTAATATTCCAAAATTAGCATGCAACTAATTGGAATATTAATTTTTGTTCATGTCATTTAGGAGATAAATAAATGGGTAAGGAGCCCCATACATTTCAGAAAAATGAATAAAATCCATCATAGTGTGGAAAGGAATCATCAGAGGAGCTGGATTTCACATGCTCATGTGTGAATAGGGTCATTTGCATGTGGACAAGGTCAAGTTTGACCAAGTCAAAAATGTTGGGATAGTAGGTGGAGAACACTTAGAGAAATAGTGCAGTATGAATGGGAGGAGGTTTCGTTGGTGAAGGAAACCCTAATGAGTGGGACCCATGGTGATAGGTCTTTCACTTGTTTAAAAGGAGGGAAAGGTAGCCATTTTTATTCATGATATGTATTATTGATTTCTTGGTCTATTCAGACTTTGTGCATTCTCCTATTGTTTAGCAGAGTTGTAGTGCTACTTAGAACAAGGAATTCTTGTTTATGAATTCCTTCTCCTTCCAATAGAGGCCTCTTGAAGGAGCTTGCTCTTCATTTCTACACATTCAGGCTTCAGGCCAAGCATCCTCCCAGCTACAATGCAGTTTCTGTTTAGAGCTGCGTTGTGTTGCAGGGTGTTGCCATGGAGGCTACTGAACACCACTTCTGGAGATTATCTTTCAGAGGAGGAAGCTTTCTTTCCTTTGGGTGATCAGTTGGGAAGCCCTTGGAGCATATTGCAGATCTTGGCACTTGGCCAACACATTTTATTGCACCTATAGCACAGTGTCCCTCAGTGACTGCGTTATTTTCAGTGAGTATTTGTAGTGAGGGATTTCAGTGATTGTCAGAGGGTGAGATATTAAGTGTTAGGATCAGCCTTTCACTTGGAAGATCCATTGAAGGAGGTATAGTTTTCTGATGCAGCATATTCATCCATCTCCATCCAGTTCCAGTTCTTGAGTTGTAGCTGCTACTGTAACTTCGACATTTCCGCAGTTTTTCATATTTCAGCCAATCCTTCCAGGATTGCCTTGAAATAGTGTTTGGGATTATAGATCTTCACTCCCAATTTTGTATGAGCCATATATATGTAGATGTATGATATTTAACATTCCCATGTAGAAGTGTATCTTCTATGACTGCGTAGTACATGTTCATGAGCATTCTGCAATAGAGCAACATTCCACTTTTTTCACATGTATTTATGAGAGCTTGCATGCCTTGGTCATTTGAGTTGTATTGTACATGTTTGTTGTTGAATTAAATAATAAAATGGCTCCATGGTTTCCATAAATTTTGTTATGATTTTATTCACTATTATTTCCAGTTTGTGTTTATATATTGCTAGATCTCCAATTTGGGAATATTATAATATATTCCTAACATTGTAGATTTTCCCTATTTTGGGATATTACAGTGGTATCAAAGCATAATATTGGCTCAGCCTGTGGATCTTAGCCATGATTCTATCAAGAAAAGAGTAGATGAAGACTCCATTCTTTGGAGGGAAGAAGGAGGAGAGGCTCTCAAAGCTTCTTCCTAAATCTGTATAGAGCATTCAAGGATATCTCAAGAAGATCAGAAGGGAGATGTGTATAGAATCTCCAAGAGGGTTTGAATATGAATCAAACTCTAGATTTTCATATGATGAGTGTGAGCATGCAGCCACACATCATGATACACAGCACAGTCACATTCCCAGAAATTCCATGAGAGAGATGGAAGAAGAAGGAATAGCTAAGAGGGAAACTCTTAGTGACTTTTTGAAAGATTATGCATCTCAAACTCAGAAGTTTAGAGATCATATTACTTTTCTAGAGTTTCCAAAGATCAAGGTGAAGAGAAGAAAGTATCATGATAGGGGTATATTCCTTCTATATACTTTTTATGGTTCACCTACATGTTCAGCTGGAGCTTGGGTGGAAGAACTAGACACCCTTTTGCAGCAACACCAAATTTCTGAAGATGAATCCATTAGAGTTGCAGTGCTGCATCTTGGAGGTAAGGCCTATGCATGGTGGATATTTGAGTCTTTTTCTTTAAAAAATGCAAATACTTCTTCCTATGCAAGGTTTATTAAGACTTTGGTGGAAAGTTTTGATGGGAAACTTTCTGCAACACATGTGGTGAAGTTAAACAAACATAAACAAACAAAAACCTTGCATGTGATGGATAAAAATATAAATACACTTCAGAAACCCATGGAGGAGAATGACATATTGTAGCATACCTTGTTAGAAGCAAAGCCTCTGTCTCATATTCCTGAACAAGAGGGCATGGGGATCTCTTTTTCAAAAGAGGATCCCATTCTTGGGAGGTTGCCCATACATATTGATGAGGAGGAGAGCAACAACGTTGTCACAGCACCTCATGAAAATGAAGAGGGAGATCTTTCTTCAACTAGAGGGATTCTTGTATCATTACAAGAAATTCCCCGGGATTTCACATGTGGAGTTCAAGGCACAACTCATGATTCACATGTTCCATTTATGATAGGGTGTGAGCCTATGGAGGTACAAGGAGGAGATAGGGAGGATGACTAGCATCATGTGATGAGGAGCACACACCCCTATCTATTTCATGAGGTTGATGCACCTAAGAGGGAGACTGGATTGCGTAGTGAGAGCAAGGAAAATTCTGTCCATTCATATATGCATTCTACTCTTGATGATGATGTCTCATTGCATGAAGACATTTCACCAAGGAGACCACCAGATCAGCAGATGATGAGATATGCTTCACATTTTGAGGCACCATTCATTGATTTTAGAGGAGTGGAGACCTTGGGAGGTAATTGTATAACACTGAGAATATTGGGTAGACTCAAGGAGGAGAGAGGCATTCTCTCAAGATCATCTTTACCCACTCTCATTTCAGATTTTGCGCTGTGGCAGAAGCAACAGGGGAAGGATAGCAGCCTTCCAACTTGCATCTTTTGCATGGGAGATGTCAAAGAGGGGGATGAAAATATGAAAAATGTTCTTCATGAGAGATCATTAACGTTGTCACTATGGAGGATACATCAATATTGGAACTCCCAGCTGTTGGTGGAGTATTCCCAAGATATTTTCACTTGCATGATATTGGATATCCAGTTGCATGAGGAGGGATATTTAGTCAGAGATGGGGTCATATACTACCATGGTAGGATATTCTTATCTGGAGCTTCCAAGCTCAAGGATAAGTTTCTACAAGCAGCTCATAGAGATTTCCTTTTCAGCCACACTTATTCTATGAGGACATACCACACCATCATGGAGGGGTAGTTTTGGGAAGGATTTGAGGAGGAGATGTATCAGCATATAAGGAGATGCATGATTCACGTGGATATGGAAGAGATACATAACTCTTTGGGAGAGTTAGCACAGCCACCTCTTTTTTCTTTGAGGATGAAAGGAGACTCATCTATGAGCCACTCCATTTGTATGAGCAAGACATATCATAAGGGTATTATTTGTTTGCATGATGACTTGTATAATGTATATATATGCATCCCTTGACCATATATGTGAAAGGCTTTGCTCAAAGGAGGAGCATTATTCCTTTTAGACATCATGGTTTACTTAAGGCCATGAGCATTATTGGTGACCACTAATTACGAGGACTTGGGGAGGAGATTTTTTATGGAGAACATACTTACAGTGCACCATACATCATTCACTTTCTCCAAACATATGAGGAGAGTGGGGCAGCAAGAAAGTGGTTGAGAAACCACACTTTTTGTCATTCTCTATTGCAGTTGAGGGTCAACTGGCTTGGTTACATTTGAGGGACCATTTTCCTTATCCCTTGCTACATATGGCAACATATTTTAGTCCCTTATGTTGTTGTTTCTCTTATTTTTATTGGGAGCATGATTAGGGGAGTGGCACATTGATTAGATGTGTCCCTTGGGGAAGAGTTTTCCCACATTGTTTGCATTATATGTTCTAATGGGAGCATGAGAGGTAATATGGCCACCACAACAAAAAATTTGTTCTTTTATGAGGTGAGCCATGGGATTAATTGGATGCCATATGATGGTGACTTCCAACTCATCACATATGAGATGATTTGGGCTAGCATGTTTCATAATGTTGGAGAAGAGATCCTTGGGGGTCTAGTATTTTTATTGCCACATGAGGGCAACATTATTGCAGCCCATGATCAGCAGACACTCTACACTTACCTTAAGTGGAGAGGAGGACAACTTGGGTTAGACTCTTTTGTCTACCAAGATCATATTTTCAGCCCACCTACATTGCAAAATTCAAAGGTGGAGGAGAATTTTATGGAGTTGCCATGTTGGGAGGTGACTCATTTTGTATGGATGATTGCTTGGAGATGGAGGATCCACTTGGGAAATATGTTTTCCCAATACATTTCAGTCTCCATGCCTTGGGAGGAAACTTCTCAGTTCTATCCTTGCAATTTCTTGAGGACAAGCAACATTTGGGAGGGGAGGACTGTAATATTCCAAAATTAGCATGCAGCTAATTGGAATATTAATTTTTCCTCATGTCACTTAGGAGATAAATAAATGGGTAAGGAGGCCCATAAATTTCATAAAAATTAATAAAATCCCTCATAGTGTGGAAAGGGATCATCAAAGGAGTTGGATTTCACACCCTCATTTGTGAATAGGGTCATTTGCATGTGGACAAGGTCAAGTTTGACCAAGTCAATAGTTTTGGGATAGGAGGTGGAGAAAAATTAGAGAAACAACACAGTATGAATGGGAGGAGGTTTCTTTGGTGAAGGAAACCCTAATGATTGGGACACATTGTGAGAATGCGTTCGCTTTTTTAAAAGGAGGGAAAAGCAAACATTGTTATTCATGATATGTATTATTGATTTCTTGGTATGTTCAGACTTTGTGCATTCTCCTGTTGTTTAGCAGAGTTGTAGTGCTGCTTAGCACAAGGCATTCTCATTTAGGAATTACTTCTCCTTCCAAGAGAAGCTTCTTGATGGATTTTTCTCTTCATTTCTCCACATTTAGGCTTCAGGCCAAGCATCCTCCTTTAGCTACAATGCAGTTTCTATTTAGAGCTGGGTTGTGTTGCAGGGTGTTGTAGTGGACGTTATTGAACACCACTTCCAGAGATTATCTTTCAAAGGAGGAAGCTTTATTTCCTTTAGGTGATCATTTGGGAAGCCCTTGGAGCATATTGTAGATCTTGGCACTTAGCCAACACATTTTCTTTCACCTACAACGTAGTGTCCCTCAGTGACTGCATTATTTTCAGTGAGTATTTATAGTAAGGGATTGCAGTGATTGTCGAAGGTTGAGAACTTCAGTGTTAGGATTAGAGTTTCACTTGGAAGATCCATTGGAGGAGGTATATTTGTCTGATGCGGAATATTTAGCCATCTCCATCTAGTTCAAGTTCTTGAGTTGCAGCTGCTACTGCAACTTCGACGTTTCTGCAGTTTTTCATATTTCAGCCAATCCTTCCAGGATTGTCTTGAAATAGTGTTTGGGAGAATAGATCTTCACTCCCAATGTTGTATGAGCCATATATATGCAGATGTATGATATTTCAAATTCCCATGGAGCAGTGTACCTTCTATGATTGCGTAGTACATGTTCATGAGCATTCTACAATAGAGAAACATTCCACTTTTTTCACATGTATTAATGAGAGGCTTGTTTGCCTTGATCATTTGTGTTGTATTGTACATGTTTGCTGCTGATTTACATAATAAAATGGCTCCATGGTTTCCATACATTTTTGTATGATGTTATTCACGGCTATTTCTTGTTTGTGTTTATACATTGTTGGATCTCCAATTTGGGAATATTATAATATATTCCTAACATTGTAGATTTTCCCTATTTTTGGATATTACAGGATGCTACACTGCTTCCTATCATACAACAAACATAAATCACTTAAAGGAGAAGATGACCTCAATCATAGTGGATATCCCTCGCTTCCTCTTTCTTATATTTCTTTGCATCAGGCTCTTATCTCATTTCTGAGATATGAGCTTATTCCCTTATTTCTCTTGTCCTTTTCAAATTTAGGACAATATCTTTTATAATTCCCAAGTTCATCACATCCAAATCATCGTGCTTTTTTCATACTATAATGATGACCAAAATTACTAAATCTTTCTTTCTTCCTTGACATGGCTGCCAAGGCTTGATTCCCTTCACTTGATCTTATAACACCTTTAGATTTCAATATTGTTTCCTCTATTTTACATAGAGACCCTAAATCATGGAATGGTGTGGCTTCCTCCTTCCCATATAAAACTAAATAGAAGTTTCCCCATTCATCTGGTAGAGCTTCCAACACAAATTCAATCATCTCAATGTCATACATTACTTCTCCCACTTCCTGCAGATGATCTAAGAGGGATTTTTTCTCCTATAGTACTCACCGAGAATAACTCTACTAATTTCTCATATATTTCTTTTGATGATTCTATATTTGGTACATCGGAGATAAGAGAGTATTTTATGGATTTGGTAAGAATCCTTTGAGGTCCTATATCTCTCTTCATGTATTTGGCATGACTTCATTATCCTTGTCTTCTAGGAAAGTATGAAACCCTAATCAATTTGTTGCTTTCTTTGCAAAGAAAACATTTTGATAGATTCATATGAATTCATAGAGATACTTACTTTAGTAGCTGTTTTTCTTCTTCTATCAGCTTCCTTGTTGAAGATGATGGCAAGAACTCCCTCTTAGATTGATTTAAAATTAGGTGATCTTGGATCCTTGATGGTCAAGGATTTCTTCATAATGAAGATGTCTTAAATAGTGTTTAATGATGCTTAATGACGTGTCTTCCAACAACGTCTTCAATATCAAGAATCTTTGATGTTACATATGACCTCCTCGATCTGTGGATTCCTTGAATAAGGGTGAGAGTATTCTTGAGATGGCTTGAGGATATCCTTGCAAACTGATTTGACCTTACAATGTAGAATTTGACTTTTGCCTTAATGCTTTCTAGAAAACTAAATTTTGATCCTTGAATGTCTTCTTGTGAAATAGCCCTTTTTCTTTAGCACCTTATCTCTAAAACCATGTTGATAATTTGGAGGGATGGAGATTAATTCAAATTATCTTCTTGATAATTACTTGTGAGCTTACTTGAGTTACTTATGTATTCTCTTACTTAGCTTATTTATTCTTTCATCAAGTCAATTACCAAAATACAAAAGACACGAAGTTAGGCTTCTAGAGCTAGGGCAAAACCTCTCCCTCTTGGAGAGGAAAACACATGATAAATTCTTCTTATAGACTTTCATATGAGAAGTATCATGACCAAGTTTCAGACCCTAGACCTTTATATGCTTCCAAGACCTTGTCATTTCTTCTTCATTGGCTCCTTCTTTCCTACACCTACTTACACTGATCTGCACCTGTCAACACCAAGGCAAGAGAGCTGGCCTCTCCTCGTGTTCTTCCTTCTCCAGATGTATATAATTCTTGCTTGAGATATCAACAATTTACATAGTCATAATCCTATTTTGGCATAGTAGTATGATCTCTTCCTCATGTAGACCACTGCCTTGATCTCGCATATATTCTAGACCTAAAATCACACTTTATTATGCTTGCAATACATTTGTAATCCGCATTCATTTCATACTTAATAATTTACATCAATATGTTTCCTTCAATTCACTCCAACACTGCCTTAACTTAATTTATACCATGTACTTGAATGAGGTTGTATCCTTCCTGAAATCACTGATATGTCCACACTATTTTCTTGGCTTTGATCTGCACTTTGGTTTCCCCGAATAGTATGCACTTTCTCGTGGAAGTATTAGAGAAAAATCCGCAAATTACTTCAGTAAATCCGCATTTATTACACCAAGAAATCCTCATTTTATTGCTTTAGAAATACACATTTACAATCCTAAAATTTCTCATTTATATATCAGAGCGGTCTACAATTTTTTTATGTTTTCTGCATATCATAGGTGGGTATAAATAGTTTTTCCAACCTGTATTTGAGACAACCTTATAGCCATCTAGTAAGTCGACTTTATCACCATACATGAGACCGACTTGAAGTGTAATAATTTCAGCGATGTAGCTTATCTTCTAGCGTGGTTTGAGGGCTGAATTTAACACATCATTTTAGCTTGATTTCCAGTGTTGGTGAGGGCTATTACAAGCCATTCTGCCACAAGGTCTTGGCAAGGTCTCGGAGCATTCTAGACTAGATCCTTCATATGAATGACAATTAATTATATTTATTCCTAGAAGACACGAACCCTAATAGACATCAAGAACAAGTCTATTTAATCTATAATAAAATCTTTCTTATGAAACCCATTAAGAAAGTAAAAAATAAATTTCATTATCTTTGTCTTATACTTTACATAAATCCATAATTACATATTCAATATGAAGACTGACCTAGTCACACTTTTCAACAGGAAGGAAGTTCTAAGTATTTTAGCTTGGAATCCTATGAGGGGTATTTCCCTCACTTTGGTGAGATTATTTATATCAGATGTGAGGTATATTTTATCATCCAGAAGTAGGCTACAGCTTCATCATCCTTGACAACACATTCTATTCCAACATTCATGAATTTTGCAACTGCAACTTGAGACGAGGAAGGAGGAGCTAGATCTGAAGTCTCTAGCTTGAGAATCTAGAGAATGGATCGACCCTTCATGTATTGAGCTGACTATGTGATATTGTAGTAGTTATATCATCATTTCAGCCCCATCTCTATAGTTACCCAGGAGGAGTGTGTAAGTCAACCAGCAGGGGTGTTGTTGGCATCCTAAAAAGGGCCAAAAATCCAAAGTTAAAATCTGGCTAAACTATTTTTGGCGTTTTCTAGGTCTTTTGGGTAGATTTCGTGGTTAAAATCCTAGATCTTTCTAAGCACTCTAGTATCCTCCTATGCATGTTTCTTATTCCTAGTAGAAATAGTTTCTAGCAGTAGTAGTAGTAGCAGCACAACATTCCTAGTGATAGTTTTCATTAGTGTGTTTTAGCCACTTCTTGTTGGCTTGAGTGCATCTTCTTTGGAGCACTATGTAATTTATATTTTTTGTTGTTTATAATGATATGTCTTAGTCTTTTTTGCTCATGATTATAATGTCCTGATGTAATTTCCAGTTGCAGCATATTTCTGGCATTTTCCATATTTAAATGTTATATCCCTATTTTTCTTATTTGGAATGTTGTAAATGTTATATATTCATGTCTTTTCCATTTTGGGATATTACAAATTTCAGCCCAATTTCCCCTAGCTCCTCTTATTTCTGGTTGAGTTAGGATCCATGTTTGGCCTCTTAAATATGCCCAGAAAATTATTAAAAATTATTTTTGGCCTCTCCATCAAATACCCACAATAACCCACGATGAAAGTTTCCAATGGTTGGACTTGGAAATTTGGTCCTCTTTACCCTCAATGCCTCTACTATTGTGTAATTCGACCCACCTGTCACTCATGCTGTAAAGAGTCCCAAAATGTAATAGTCCCAAATGGGGAATGTAGCAATATAATGTAGAATGATAGAAAAATAACATAGATCACCTTAGATATAGCAAGAGGCCAATATGGAGACCTTTCATTTGTTATTATAGCAACAAAATATGTGTAATAAATTGCCCATAAGATGCAGAAAAATATAAGAAATCCTCCAATGAAAGAAATCCCTCAAAATGAAGTGTTGCAATCATGTATTAAGACTGCAAAAGTCTTGCAGCGTTATATTTTTGGCTCTGCAACAGCTGTAGATTACACATCATATCTATAGAAAATATGTGCATAAAAATTTATATCTATATCATATCCATGCACTATACAAGCTCCTCTAATGAACCCCCTTGGGGTTTTCAGAAAAACACCATTTACAAGTTGTAGATCTAAGATCTAAGACTACAGATCTACTGAAACATTCATATCTGGAAAGTGGATCTGATATGATATGAATAATTAATGGCCTCCTCCAATAGATATCCAAAGTGAAGGGCAGGTCCCCAACACTCAAAAAAATCACATTCCAAATGATGTGCTAAAACACCTTGCAACTGCACCTACAAAAATAACGCAGATTTGGATCTATACTATGTTGTAGGGATCAAAATATAGTTGGTAGGATGCCAAGATATGAAAATGAGGCTCAAGCCCTCCAATACTGTCTTCCCAATGAAGTAGAACCCTCCTCCACTGAAAATAGGCACTGAAATGGACTACATCTGAAAGATCCAATATCCACTTGCTACAGCTTGCGAAAACAACCAAACCCTCAATTTGATCTGCACTGTAGTTGAAAGAAGAAGCTTATACCTAAGCCAGATAGTGTAAAATGCAATACAAACTCTCCCAAGAGCTACTCAATGTGAAGATGTGGAATTCCTGATCAAGAACACCCAATGCTAAATAGCATTCAATCTCAGCTAAATAGCAAGAGAAAGATATATGTCTAAACAGACCATATATTAAGAAAATATAATAAACATCAACAAATTCTAATGCTTCCATCCCGTTCCTTTTATTATAAAAGAGCTTTCAAACCCTAAACCACTTCCAATGAGATCACTTCTTTCACACAAGGCATCTCCATCTAAAACTACGTTGTGCCTCATTGATGGCCACTCCTCCATGACAGCGTTGTAGATTTGGTCAAGGTTGACCTAGTTAAAATGTCCAGCCCCTTTCACACCTAAGGGTGCTTTATTTAACAACCAATATTTATCCTTTCACATTTGGCATTGATTTAATCATTATTAAGGAGTATTATGGAAATCCTTTGCTTTTTTATTCTTTAAACAAAGTAATAAAACAAACTTTAAATATTCCAATTACCTCATGACTAATTGGGAATATTACCGTCCTCCCATCCCAAATGTTTCCTTTCCTCAAGAAATTGACAAGGTGAGTGCTACAACTCTTCTCCTCCTCTTGTGGCCTCCACATCCAATAGTATCCACCATTCCTTCAGATATTCTGCAACAATTTTTTCTCCCAATGGTTCCCTTCAAATGTGTAAGTTGGCCTTTGGTGGATAAACCAAATGCCTCTTATCATGAAATAATGGGAGGTCTATATGGAAACCTTCTTGTTTTTCGATGGCCTCCTTAATGTATAAGTGATGACAATAATAGGGGACTTCATTACAAATGAAATAATTCCATCTCCATGCTATCATCGAAATGAAATGAATCACCTCCCAGCTTGGTAATTCATAGAAAAGCTCCTCCCAAATGTTCATGAGAGGCATGTCCCAAGTTCTCAATATAATCATATGGCCCACCTCATAAAGAAACAAGTGATCTACTGTAGTGGCCATTTCATCTCCCATGCTCCCCTTGAAGCATGCAGCACAAAAGGTATGGGAAATTTCATTCCTCAAGGACACATCCAACTATTGTGTCTCCCCTCCAATCATGTTCCCAAAAAAGATAAGAACATCTTCAACATATGGAATCATGCTAGCTACCATATGTAGTAAAGGAGAAGGATAATGGTCCCTCATGTGCATTCAACGCAATTTTACTCCTAACTACCTTAGGATATGAATCATCATATAACAAGTGTTTCTCCCACCACTTGTTTGCTGCCCCATTCTTCTTGCATGTTTGGATAAGGTGTATGATAGTAGGTGTTAATGAATCACACCATGAAGAGTACATCATCTCCCAAAAATATTCTAGGGAATGGTAAACATCATCATTGCTCATGGATTCAAGTAGCCCATGAAGCAAATAAGAAAGAGTGCCCCCTCTTGGAGAAATTCCCTGCACATGTGTGGTAAGAAAATACAATTATATAGTAAATATATCATGATGTTAAGAGATAAAATCCTTACCATCCACTTGGTTTAAAGTAGTGAGGTAGCTCATGGATGAGCTCCCTCTCACACCTAATGAATAAGGAGGTGGTAATGATAAGTCTTTGCAAGAAATATGTCCCTCCTCAACCTGGAAAAAATATATGCACTTCCTCATGTGATAGTGTATCTCCTCTTTGAAGTCTTCCCACATGAATCCCTCCAAGATAGTACAATATGCTCTAATGAAACTAGTAGGATTAGAAAGAAAGATCTCATAGGCTGCATATAGTAGTTTTTCCTTGAGCTTGGAGTATCAAGTCAAATAGATTTGTTCATGAAAGTAAATTACTCCCTCATCCACTTTATACCTCCCATCTATCACTTGCCCATCAAGAACCTTACATGTGAAGAAGTTCTTAGAATAATCCACCAATATTTGGGATTCCCAATATGGATCTAGGCTTCCCAATAATGACAGCACTGTAGAAATGTGAAATGAAGCTCCTGTCATATCATATCACTCCTCTTTTACATGCTTAATGCCAAAGTCACATGTTGGAGTGTTGTAACTACACTTTTGTTGCCTCTCTTGCAACTGATCTTGCTCAAGACAAGATTGAAATACATGGAATTCAACCTCCTTTTGGAAGGATTTTTCCCTCAAAAACTTCCATAGTATTGCCCAGTCATGAAAGAGTGTTAATAACCTCTTCTCATATTCAGAAATCTGCCTCATGTGTGTGAATATCATTTGCAGCCCCAAGAAGATGGAGTAGTGCTTTGATACCATGCTTTTACCATCACAAATTCCTGAATCATCATCTGTCAGTGAAAATATTTGAGTGGGAGATGGCAATGCCCGTATCATAAAATTGCTCATCCCTCCTTTGAACCCATCAAAGGTTCTCTATGCTGTTCTGGCTCCTCCCAAGGCTCATTCCTTAGCAAAATATATCAATGCTTCACTAAGTTGAGAGAACACTTTATTCATTTCCCAATTAGGGGGTCTCCCTGGTGAAATGCCTCCATCTAATGAAACATCAAGGCTTGAAGCAGACTGTATATGTGAGTGGGCTGATTTTTCCTTATCCTCACTGCACAAATCCTCCTGCCTCTTCTGTGCATCGATCTTCTGAAATAGAGAGGGGTTTGTGCTCCTCATCATATGATTCTTGTCCTCTCCTTTATCTCCTTCTATCTTCAATATCTCACAATTTGTCAACGATGGCACATGTTGCACATGGATTGTGCCATGATATCTATATGTGATATTCTTTGGAAATCCTTGCAAGAGTGCAAGAGTTTCGCTCTTTAGAGAAAATGCTCCATATTCATCTTCATGAGGTACTAGCTATGCTCTTGATATGACAACGCTATTACCTCCAGCCTTCTCTTTCTCCTCATCAATATTTGAGAATGCCTCATCAACAATGAGATACCCTAGATCTTGGTCTTCCCTTGAAGGAGGAATCTCTTTATGCACTAGATATCTTGCCCTTGGAAAGGTATCATAAAATTTTTCATCCCCCTCAATGGTTTTCTAATATGTATTTGGGTTTATAGATCCTTCCAACCCACAAAGGTTTTGTTTGCTTTGGTTTGTCTAGCTTCACCAAAGGTGTTTCATAAAAAATTTCATCAAACCTTTCCACTACTCTCCTAGTAAACTTTTCATAAGTAGATGTATTTTCATTATTTAATGAAAAAGATTCAAACAACCACCAATCATAGGCCTTACCTTCAAAATGCAGTGCTGCTACTTTAATGGCTTCATCTTCTGAAACTTGATGTTGCTGCACATAGATGTCTACCTCCCCCACCCATACCCTAGCCGGACATTTAGGTGAGCCATCAAAAGTAGATAGAAAGAATCTACCCACACAATTCTTCTTGCCCCTTGTGCCTCTTTCCTCCTTGATCTTTCCAAAACCTTGGAAGTTTAAGTGATCTTTGAATCTCTTAGATTGAGATTCATACTCTTGCAAATAATCACCAAGAGTCTCCTTTTTTGGCACATATCCTTTCTCCATCTGACTTGTCATGAACATATGGTTGGTAGAACGTTGTAAATTAGATGGTGTAGCTGAATGATCACACCCATAATATGATGAACTAGAGATTTCCTCATGTACAAATCTTGTTGAGGGATCTCCATGTTTTTCCCTCCTCATTTCTCTATTGTCTTTGCTGATACCCTGCAAAGTTTGAAGAATAAGTTTTGAGAACTCCTTCCCCCTAGACAATAAGAGTTTTCCTTGATCCCTTTTGAAGATCCTCTCCTTCCCATGAGAAGATTCTTTAGATGACATAATGGTTGATGTGCGCAGGCTGAGCCAAGGTTAGAGCTTTGATACCACTGTAATATTCCCAAATGGGGAATGTAGCAATATAATGCAGAATGATAGAAAAATAACGCAGATAATCTTAGATATAGAAAGAGGCTAGTATGGAGACCTTTCATTTGTTATTAAAATAGCAAAAAATGTGTAAGAAATGGCCCATAAGATGCATAACAAGAAAAGAAAGCCTCCAATGAAATAAATCCCTCAAATGAGGTGTTGCAACCATGTATTAGGGCTGAAAAAGTCTGAAAGCATTATTGTATTGGCTCTACACTAGCTGTAGATTACACATCAGATCTAGAGAAAACATGTGCATAAAGAGTTAGATCTATATCAGATCCATGCACTATACAAGCTCCTCTAATGAACCCCCTTGGGGTTTTCAGGAAAACACCGTGTACAAGTTGTAGATATGAGATCTAAGACTGCAAATCTACTGAAACATTTAGATATGGAAATTGGATATGATCATATATGAATAATAGAATGACCTCTTCCAAGAGATCTCCAAAGTGAAGGGTGAATCCCCAACACTCGGAAAAACACTTTCCAAATGATGTGCTGAAACACCCTGCAACTGCACCTACATAAATAACTCAGATCTGGATCTATACTGCACTGTAGGGATCAAAATATAGTTTTCTTGCTACCAAGATATGAAAATGAGGCTCAAGCCCTCCAATATTTTCCTCCCAATGAAGTAGAACCCTCCACCACTAAAAAGAAGCATTGAAATGGACTAGATCTGAAATATCCAATCTCCACTTGCTGCAGCTTGCAAAAACAACCAAACACTCAATAGGATCTACGTTGTATTTGAAAGAATAATCTTCGCCCTAATCCAGATAGTGGAAAATGCAATACAAAATCTCCCAAGAGCTACTCAATCGGAAGAGGTGGGATTCCCGATCAGGAACACCCAATGCTAAACAACATACAATCTCAGCTAAATAGCAAGAGAAAGGTGTATGTCTAAACAGACCATATATTCAAAAAATATGATAAACATCAACAACTTCTAATGCTTCCATCCACTTCCTTTTATAAGACAAGAGCTTGCAAACCCTAAACTACTTCCAATGAGATCACTTCTTTCACACAAGGCATCTCCATCTAAAACTGCATTGTGTCTCATTGATGGCCACTCCTCCATGAAAACACTGTAGATTTGGTAAAGATTGACCTAGTCAAAATGTACAACCCCTTTCACACCTAAGGGTGCTTCATTTAAGAACCAAGATTTAGTTTTTTCACATTTGGCATTGATTTATTCATTATTAAGGAGTATTATGGACCTCCTTTGCTCTTTTATTCTTTAAACAACGTAATAAAAAAAAATGAATATTCCAATCAACTCATGACTAACTGGGAATATTACACAAAATTGACTGCAATCTCCCTCAAAACACTTCCGTGGACTCCTCCTCAAGTTTCAAACCCAAATTCCCTTATCTCAACAACCGAGTGTGCAAGCTCCT
This sequence comes from Pinus albicaulis, assembly GCA_034641835.2. NCBI lineage: Eukaryota > Viridiplantae > Streptophyta > Pinopsida > Pinales > Pinaceae > Pinus > Pinus albicaulis. Next base: position 281,581,748 of record CM076577.1, on the reverse strand, counting down.
CCAAGGAATGCACAAATTTTGCGCTGCTACTATTGAACCCCTCCACAAGCTCAAGTTCCCTTCTTCTGTTATGAAATGAAACTGGTAGGAATCCTTCCTATGGCTTCCACCCAAAGTCCACCAAAGCAAGGGTTGAGGTTTGAGATCGGAAACACTCGTGTGCTGAAGAACACTAGTAGAATTGGCTTGATCTTAAGAGTGAAATGTCAAAGAAAATCTTTCAAATGATCATGAATCAACCAAAATGAGTGCCTCTTGCTATTTTTGTCAAAGAGCCTCCAAAATTCCCATGTGGGTCCAACTTGACTTCCCCCCACCAAATTTTCTCGAATGAGAGCGTATTTCCTCATTTCGTTCATAATTCTCCATGGGTTGCCACCATGCTCCACTAAGGCCATAATATTTCCTTCCAACTCTAATGTTCGAGCTTGCTTAAGGTTAAAAATACATGTGGGTCGTATAAACCCACATTCCCTAAGTGCAAACATGAATTAAGAAATTTTTTTCCAAAATTGATATTTCACATAGGAAAAATGCTAAGTGGGGATATCACAATCCTCCCCATCAAAAAGTTGCTTGTCCTCAAACAAATTCTGAACAAGTGCTCTCTCCATGGCGACCCAACTACCATTGCTTCCAATATCAGGGTCCCAATTATGCAACTGTTCCACTTTCAATCCCTCCGATAACCTGTCATAAAAGAGTCCCCCAATACTAGGGACCCAACTAATTCCCCTAAATGTGAATCCCCCCCGGTCCATGCAGATACCCAAGGTGTAGGGTTGTGGGGGTATCCCACCTCCTGTCAATAAGAAGAGCATCCCAGTGCTATCAAACCCCTTTTGACTCCACAGAAATTTGTCTTACCAGAAAAATGATCCTGGGTACCTCAAGAGGGAACACCTGAAGATACAACCCAAGTCCCATAAAATAGATCCCTCATCTTGGAGTGCCAATCATGAATACCTCCTATCATTTGTGTAGCCACCAAATGAAGTTATATCCTATCTTAAATTATCTCTTAGAAGTGAAGTCCTAGCTATCGAATGAAGTCCTGATGGCATATTTGGGTTGACCTCCCCATGTGGGAATCCACTCTTCCCAATATGTAACCTAATTTCCCAACCCTATAGCTCACGAGTCCCAAACTAATCTCAAAGTGAGTCCACCAAGTGGATGATGCCTTGAGGTGGTCATATTTGTGACCCACTCATGCTCTTGTAGATTCATCCACTCTGGTAAGCCTTTTATACACACCCAATAAGGGGAAACTCCACCATGCACAAGTCTATCCTGCAAGGGAAGCCCACCAAGGTTACCATATACCGATGCATGCTCACTATCCTATCAAAAAAATGCGATAAGGGCCTTCCTCATTCAGTAGTGTTCATCCTAATGGCCTCTGACCTATCATTTGGATGAGGATGCAATAATGTCTCTGTCATCCCAATTATCTCCCAAAAATAAAGTAGTCATCTAGCCCAATGGATCCCTTGACCCTAGAGCCATATTGGAGGTCCAATTCTCCCAATTCCTGTTGCTTTCCATTGAGTAGTTCCAATGACTGCCAAAACCCACACATGCGAGGTATCCTTCCATACCAGTGTAGTGCCCCAAGTCATCAATGAATCTGTAGGGGAAAAACTACTCTCTATGCAATAGAAGGCTGATGGATGACCTTGACGACCTTACCCTATAAAAACTATCACATCCCTGAATGTGGTTGAACTTCTAAGCCTTAAAATACTGGGATGTTGTGTTGATCATAAAAGTAAACTTCCATGTTGATGTTGTGGCTCCCTAGTCATAACAGGCATTGCAACATGCTCATACTGGGTCCTCCCCTCCTATATCTCTTAGCCACCAAACAAGAAATTACCAAATCTATGCCCAAAATGTGCAGAAAACTCAACACTACTCAAGTATCCCACCCCATGGCTAGCCTTGATCATAAGAAATAGGGGAATTTGAAGGTATAAAATGGGCCTCATAAGGAAATTCATATTAGATTACATCATCAAATTTTAAAATGAAAAAAGAAAAAACTACTTTTTCAACTCATATTTTCAACTTATCTCCATATGGGTTTACTCAAATTTCGATGGACCCTGCTACATGAAAAATGAGAAATACTGAAAAACATTATTGCAATCACATTTTTTCATTTATTTCACATTTTTCATGTAGTAGGGTTCATCTAAAGTATGCAACATGGGTACTCCTTCAATGATGAATTAAATATTTCATCCAACAAGTACTCTCACTCGAAATTTGATTAAAACCTTGCGGAGATAAGTTAAAAATACAAGTTGAAAAAGTAGTTTTATTATTTTACTGTTTTTTAATTTTTTAATTTTTTACCCCAAAAATGGTGAATAATCCCTGATGGTTAACATCATCATATTGAATCCTATTGGTTCTTATAAATTTTATTTTGGTTGTACATTTTTATTAGGAGGCACATTTTAGACCTCAAAAGTTCTCTAATGCAACAACAATGAATACCCTCCTCTCCATCTGGGAGAAAGTGTCAGTGATATAACATGTGTTGAACCAAAATTGGGATAGATATCTCTCTATCAGGGTCCTACTCATCTCAAATTGGAGTGATCCACTCGTGAATTGATACTTTGGCTCCCCATTTTATGGTGACATAGCTCTGACAAAAACTATGATCCATCTGTGCCTCACCTGTGAGCCCTACGAGTATAAATTCCATATATTAAGGTAAAATTTGGTGTATACCCCATGGCACTACTCCTTCCTGGTAACATAATGAACCCTACCATCCCATCTCTAGATGGTATACCCAAAAAATTATAGAAGCTTGTGTGCTCTCCTGTAGTACAATTCTATTATCCCTTTCGTTGTGTGCCCCCGTAATGCTTCAAAATTCCCTATCGAAGGTGTGTCATACAGATCCCCCATAATTGTGCCCTCAAGGGGGGACTTAGGGGTAAAACATATGCTATATTTGTAATATACCATGTCATCCCTACGCCTCCACATGCTAACACGCACATATTGTGTCTGCCCCAATGGGAAAATTCCTCTGCTTTCCATGATACTATGGGTCACATCCATCTGCCTCACGTAAATCTATCATGCCCTACTTCTCATGATTGGATCATCAAGGGACAAAAAATCACTCCCATGTGACTATATGCAAGTCCCTATGGATATAATCAAGAGGCGCTCATCACTACATATCTTTATACACCTCATAACTCCATGTCCCGAAGGCTGAGTCAGTTTGCAGCAACCTGCATCCTATCAGAGTCTTCATCTCTACTACCACACCTTCATAACCAAAAATTGGTGGGCCCCCCTTCTAATATTCTTGGAGATCACTAATAGGAAAACCTCGCAACGTGCTAGTGGCAGTGTCACTGAGGTGTTTTTCCCTGGTGTCCATTGCACCACACATATCTGTAGGAAAGATTCATCCCTATAAAATTCTCTTTCTGGTGGCCTGTCGATGCCACCTCCTTCGATCAGACCCTGCAAGAGTATGGTGATCATCTTACAACTCCATGCCCGAACCGCATGCTAGAAAAACTCATGATGTCCAACTACTCCCTCGTTGATCCATCTAGCCACCAATGTTGCTTAGAAATCTGATAAGAAATTATGGGTGTGTGTTCCCTTAATCCCCCTATCCAGTGCACAACTACTACCATCGTCGACTAAATCCATGATGTGATTGGGAATCTCACCTAGGTCCCAAAAATATTTTGTCCCTCGATACCCTCCTGTTGGGAAATGAAAAAGGTATGAAATTACTATGTATATTCTCATTATTTTACCATATACATCCTCCTTTTTTCCTTGGAAAGGTAATTTATTGTAAGAATTATAATAGAATTGGAAATGTTTATGTTTATTGTAAAAACATGGCTAAAGGTTACTTTTTGTTGACAAAACAGGAATTTGACAAGGTGAATAGCTGTACCAAAGGCGGGGCTGAAATTAATGTAACTGCTACTCCATCAGCACTGAACCATATCCAGCCAAAGGCAAGGAGATCCAAATGAATTCCCAAGAAAAGGCAGGGGACAACTCGCCCTCGGTCGGAGTAAACAGGATGATGACTAAACAAAGAGGAGCGAATCCCTCAGGATCCTTCGATCCTGAGGGATCGCTGTTCAAATTCATCTTATTCCTTGATTTTTCCATCAAGATTTGATATATAAAGCAATGTCCTTTAGTGACAAAGGGACCGTGTTGTTGAGAGAGTGAGCTGGTCGAAAAGCTTTACAATTAAACATTTCCTCTGTAATATAATGTTTTATTGACTCTCAGCTTCGAGAGAACCTCCTCTGTAATGCTTTATGTTTGTTTAATATAAGACACGTGTTTCGTTTCATCTTCCAAGTTCTGAATTAGCCCAACAGTATTTCACTGGTGCTAAGGGCCTGGCTCTGGTGGAATCACTTTGCTGTTTGTATTTTTAATCCTTGCTTACTGTTGTGTGAAGTGTGTTTAATGTTTATTTCAGAATTGATTTATCGTTGTTAGATCAAATACAGATTCATTGCTATTTCATCCTTTACGAGAAGCACATTTGTTATTCAGTTATCTTGTTATCATTATAAAGCTTTGTTGTTCTGTATCTGATTCAAGTTGTTGTTCCATTAAGTTATGATTTGTTATAATTGATTGTTGCGTAGTGATTGGCTGTCGACATGATTGAAGTGTGGAAATCTAGTTGTTTGATCGCGTCAGAACTGTAATTGCTGTTCATTTCATATTGTTGTTCCATTTATGTTCATTTTTTATTCATAGCTTTCGATTATCAAATAGATGAGTTATAGTTATATGTTGTTGTTCCTTTCCAGATTTTGTTCCTTTTAGTTATTTTCATTAGTATGAAGATTGAGTTTGCTTTTATTTCGATTGCTTTAAAGATTGCCAACTGTAGAGGAAACTGGTTATTTCTTCCAAGTCCCCAAATTGGTTATCTTGCATCGATTTCTAAGGGATGGAGTTATTGCTACTGTATCCCTGATCGATGTTTTGCAGATTGATGTAGTTTCAGTTTTAGAGCATTTCTATTCATGTCACTGTAGTTAGATTTCTTTACGAGTATTTGTTACTTTTTCATTTAACATTCTGTACTACATCTTCATAGCATTGCTCTTAGATAATTGCAGCCTCAGACAGAGTACACTCTTGAAATAAAAATTCGCTCCCGGATTGATGATTAATGTAGGCTAATTAGGTGTTCAAAAGATACCTTTTTACGACCCAAAATTTTCGTACCGTTGCTGAGGAGAGTGTATGCCATTTCAAAGGAGTGATGCACAACTGATTTTCTTCTGCTTGCGAAGAATTGGGTATTAAAGACGGAAGGTAAGAACCTGTGCACTGGGCAAGAAACACACTTGCTCGCAGCCCGCTTCATAGTAGAAGCAGGTAAGCTTCTTTTTTTACGTAGGAATGAAGGTGTGTTTTCTTGAATGAATAGACCAAATAAGAAAAAAAAAATTCCTCCTAAAACTGCAAAACCTAAGGGACTGGTGACCCTTGGGAAAACAAATTTTATTGATGAAATCCTTAAGAAAACTGAATCTCAGCCATCAATAGGATTTAGAAAAGCTATTTCTAGACAGCCTACTAGTTCCCTTCAGGCTACAGAATCACTGTCTGAAGCCTTTGCTGAGATACACAGTCAAATAGAGGGAATTGAGCAAGATTCCGAAGAAATTGAGAATCCTTGCATAAGTTTCCCTCAATAAGGGAACTCTAGCAATCTCTAAGAAGGATAAGGGGAAATAGGAGAAACCCGAGACTCAAAATCTCCTATTAAAGTCACCCAAACAATACGCAACCCAGATAAGGGAAATGTTGCTCAAATTATTCAGAACCAAGGTCCTCAATCACCTCAAACAGTAAGTCAATAGGGAATACTGATTATTCCAGATAAAGGGAGTGTTGTCAAAGCCATTCCTGGCCCTGCTCGTCAACCTAGAAATTCCTTAGAAATCCTAGAGGGATATTGGCATATCTTCAACCAAATGGCCCAGAACCAAAATCAGAACCAGTAGAAACCATAGCAGACCTCTACGCTACAATATCCTATAGTAGATACTACAGTCAATGCACCTATGAAAGCTATTCCCCTTCAACATATTCCCACATTTCATGGCTTAACATTAGAGGATCCAGATGCGTTTTTGTTTGAATTTGATGTGTTGTGCAGGGGATATGATTATACCACCGATCCCCAAAAATTAAAACTATTCCCTTCAACATTAAAAGGGGCATCCTTACGATGGTTTATGGGATTAGGTGGGGGTGTCATAACTGATTGGGATCAGATGAAAGCTGAATTTTTTAAGAAGTATCAAGATTATTGCAGATCTCGGGAATTAAAAGATGAAATATTCCAAATGACAGCAAAACCAAATTAAACCTTGGAAGAATATGTGGAACAACTTATATATAACCTTCAGAGATCCCCTTATGCATCTTTACCCTTACCTGATAATGTTTTGAAAACCACATTAATTAGGGGAATGAAAGATCAATGGGTTGAAACATTGAATATTATGGGAAAAGGTGATATATATCAGGAAAGTTATCCTAACATCATTGATTTGTGTATCAGGAGTTCAAGGGGCAATACAAGGTTAAAATCAGCGAGACGTGATATAATTACAAGGGAAAATAAGACCTCTAATGAAGGTGTGACTCGTGCAGAGATTGGAAATTTGCTAGAAGACTTTAAGACAGACATACTGGGGACTTTAACAACACAGTTCGATATAATGCAATCCAAACATAAACAAGCAGAAGCAGAGCAAAATTTGGCAATATTCTGTCCTAGATGTAGGAAGAAACACAGCCACAAAGAATGCCCATTGGATATGATTAAAGCATGCGCCATTTGTACAAAATATCACCCTACAGAGGGATGCCCTTCGCTTCCTGGCCTAAAAGCAGTTTCTAAGGAGGCAGAAGAAGAATCAAGAGTGGTATGTCTGCTTAATCAGCGCCAACAGTGGCAGCCGTGACAATTAGGTATGCCAAATGATCCATTTTCTTTTCAGCCTCCTCAATATAATGCTCAAAAATATAGTGGGATGTGGCAAAATAAACCACCTTTCCCCAATTGGTCACAACAGCCATTTCCTCCCACATCTTGGCCAAATCAAACAAAACAAAATAATTGTCCTAGCTTTCCTTTCTGCCCACCATTTTGGAAAAATAACTATCCTACACAATGGTCCTCCTCTACTTTCCAGAGTCAAGCCTGGCAGTCAAATTGGAAAAAACCTACAAATCAGGCAGCCAGATCAATTCCTCTCTCTCAACCTACATTGCCAACTCCCTATACAAACCCCTAGACCAACATAAGACTGCAACTCCCGGCCCAGCCCCACCCAAACCCAAACAATAGGCCAATTCAGTCTGTCCAAATAATAGAACCCCTAGAATTAGAAACTGAACTGAAAGAGTGCAATGATCTTCAATTAAGGTCTGGGTGCATAGTAGAAATAGAGAGAAACAATGATGCTCATATTGAAGATCTGTTACCTGTAGAACGAACATTAAAAAATGAGAAAGAAGTTCAACAACAAAATCAACAACAAAGTCAACAACAGGTAACAACTTCCTCTCCACCATTCCCAGAACGATTAATTATACCTCATCCATTAGAACAACCTAATTTTGATCTTCTGGGAGAATTAAAAAATTTGTGTATAAAAATTCCTCTCCTCCAAGCTATCCAAGACATTTCTATATATGCAAAAACCATTAAGGAATTATGCATAAAGAAGCCAAAGAGGAGAAGAACCACTAATCATACTATCCAAATAGTTGGTACCTTATCTGATTTATTATCAGGAATGGAAACACCTGTAAAATATGAAGACCCAGGAAATCCTATAGTGATAGTCCAAATCCATGGGAAGTTTTTTCCAAATGCCTTAGTTTATTTGGGAGAAACAATCAATATTCTAACAACCACCACCTATCAAAAACTTGGCATTACATCACTAGAACCAACAACAACCTTATTGGAATTGGCTGACCGATCGGTAGTCAAACCAGAAGGTACATTACAAGATGTAATGGTATCTGTAGATTCCTGGGAATACCCTACTGACTTCCTGGTTATTAATCCAAAGAACCGGCTAGAAGGACATATGTTGATCTTAGGTAGACATTGGTTGGCAACTGCCGATGCTTATATTGGATGTCAAAAAGGAAATATGACAATAACAAGGGGAAACTATGTCAAGAATTTAGCCCTATATCCCCCAGCCCAGCCAAGTCTATCAATAATCAAAACAAAAAAACAACCTGCATCATATCTAATGGAAAATATGAGATCACCTCTAACTATAGAAAATCATCTTGATTTTAAAGATCAAACAGAGGATGATATCAGTAATAGTTTTATTAATAAACCACAAACCAGATCTCATCTACAATGTCACATGATCAAGGCAGCATTTGATAATAAAGAAGAAGAAGATCCTTTCAAAGATATTCCTGATCAAGAAATACCTACTACTTCTGTGTACAATAGCAAGATTGTAGAAATTGAGCCGGGAAAAACTCTAAACATTAACAAAAATCTCACTGCTGAACAAGAAGAGAAATTGCTCCAATTATTATGAAAATACAAAGTAGCCTTTGCATGGGATTACCCTGATATGAAAGGAATTAACCCTCAATTATGTACACACCACATCTATATTGAAAAATATGCAAGACCCATTCGCTAGCCTAAAAGAAGACTAAACCCTCACCTCAAAGATATTGTGAAAGCTGAATTACAAAAACTATTGGATGTTAATTTCATCTACCCAATATCTGATAGCAAGTGGTTCTCTCCATTAGTAGTGGTACCAAAAAAGAACAGAAAGCGGAGAATATGTGTAGATTACCGTGAACCTAATAAGGCAACACAGAAATAACACTTTCCCCTTCCTTTCATTGACCAGGTTTTAGACACATTGGCAGGAAATAAATTCTTTTCTTTCCTCGATGGCTTCAGTGGGTACAATCAAATTCAGATTGCCCCTGAAGACCAGGAAAAAACTAATTTTACCTATCCATGGGGGACATTTACCTACCGAGTCTTACCTTTTGGCCTATGCAATGCCCCTGCTACATTTCAAAGGGAAATTCTGGGCATCTTTGCAGACTTAATAAATGAAGGCCTCGAAGTATATATGGACGATTTCACACCTTATGGGGATGATTTTGAGCCTGCATTGGAAAACCTAGAAAAGGTATTCCAAAGATGTATTGACACTAGGCTTTGTTTAAGCCATGAAAGGTGTCTTATGATGATGACCGAAGGAGTTATCATAGGGCATTATATTTCAGCAGCTGGAATTCAAGTGGACCCAGCTAAAATTTGAATAATCTTGTTAATTCCCACACCCACCACACAAATAGAGGTACGTAGCTTTCTTGGATTTTCTGGTTACTATAGAAGATTTATAGAACATTATTCTCGAATAGCTGCACCTTTATATGCACTAACTGGAAATGTTGATTTCATTTGGACAAATAAATGTGACAATTCTTTTAATGATTTGAAAAATCTCGTTTCAACAGCCCCAGTGCTGAGGGGCCCAAATTGGAATTTTCCATTCCAAATTTCATCTAATGCCTCAGACACAGCAATTGGAGCAGTACTTGGGCAGGAGGAAGACAAGAATCCATATGCAATCTATTGTATTAGCAAAAATCTATCCCCTGTTGAATTAAATTATACTGTGACTGAGAAAGAATTTTTAGCTGTAGTTCATGCTATAAATAAGTTTAGAAATTATATAACTGGGTATCATGTAGTACTATATATTGATCACTCTGCCATTAAATTTTAAGCAAATAAACCTGTTACAAATGGAAGAGTGACGAGATGGTTGATTTTACTGTAGGAATTCGACATCACAATCAAAGATCAACCTGGGAAAGAGAACCCTGTAGCTTACTCTCTGTCAGGAATGCCAAAGCCAACAGATACAGAAGCAGTTGAAGACCACTTTCCAGATGAACATCTCTTCGTTGTTACTGTCATAACACCGTGGTATGCTGATATAGCAAACTATTTGGCAATAGGTAAATTACCTAAACATCTATCCCTTAATGAACGAAAATAGATAATACAGTGTAGTACCCGATTCTCTTGGATTGGGGGCTATCTATTTCACACAGAGGTAGATATGAAAATAAGAAGATGTGTCCGAGAGGACGAAGTATTTGACATTTTGAAAGCATGCCATGATGGCCAATGTGGCAGACATTTTGTAGATCATAGAATTGCCCATAAGGTTTTACGAATAGGCTATTACTCGCCTACCATCTTTAAGGATGCCAAAAAATTCATGCAGGCCTGTGATAGCTGCAAAAGGGCAGGTCACCCTCGGTAGTCTGATGAAATGCCTTTGAACCCTCAACTAGTGATTGAACCATTTGAACACTGGGCACTTGATTTTGTTGGCCCTATTAGTCCTCCCTCGAACCAAAAAACATACATGTTAGTTGCAATCAAATATGTCACTAAGTGGGTCGAAGCAGAGGCACTTTCAAAATTTAGAGAGGACTCTGTAGTACATTTTATTTTCCAAATCTTTGTGCGCTATGGTCTCCCAAGGGATATAATCACAGATGGAGGACCATAATTTTTAGGTAATAAATTAGTTGAAACATTGAAAAACTACCACATTCAGCACAATATTACAACCCCATATCACCCACAGGCCAATGGCCAAGTAGAGAGCACGAACAAAGTAATTGAATCTATATTAACAAAAATTGTTGCCTTGCACAGACGAGATTGGGCCTACATATTTCCAGAAGCATTGTGGGCATGTCAAACAATGTGGAGACCTACTACAGGATATTCGCCATATCAATTGGTATTTGGAAAAGAACACATCTTTCCTATATAATTTGAAATTCAAAAATTAAGAACAACTCAAAAGGTGGGTTTAAATATGAATGAATCCTAGGCTAAAATACTGCAGCAAATTAATGAGTTAGATGAAATTAGGCTCTTTGCTCTTCAGCACAGAGCATTAATTCAGCAATAGAGAGCCAAATGGCATGACGCCCATATAAAAGAAAATATCTTCCACGAAGGAGATTGGGCACTCCTATATGATTCTAGGTTTCAGTATTTCCCAGGGAAACTCCAGACACGATGGCTTGGACCCTATGAAATACAAAAAGTGCATGATAATGGCACTATTACATTAGCTACCATTGACGGATCTGGACATTCCTTCAAGGTAAATGGTCATCGAGTACGATTGTATCATAAATCGCTTACCCAGGAATCCTTTTACCAACAGTTACAAGAAGATTCTACCATGGAAATTCTCGCTGAAGGGGAGAACTCCTCCTCGGCACCAGTTTGTTAAATCATCCCTTTTTAAAAAATTTCTACATAAAGAATTTTTCATTTTCTTGATTGTTGTTCATTTTTTCTAAATTTTTTTGTTTATATCATTTCTTTATTCCGTCATCATTTGTTTTATGAAATTATGAAAAAAAAGAAAAAACTCTGTTTATTTCATTTATTTTGAGTTTTGTTATTCCTTTCCAAAGGAACAACACTTCTATTGTTCCTTTCGAAAGGAATAGCAGTTCCGAAGAGTGCTTTTGTTGTTTCTTTCGAAAGGAACAACACTTCTGTAGATTGTTTTTGTTGTTCTTTTTAAAGGAACAACACCTTTTTGAGTGGATTGTTTTTGTTTTAAGCCAACATTTTGAGAATTTTTTATCACTCTTCTAAATGCAAATATATCATTTATATACAATCATACAAATTAAAGCTTATTGTAATCAGCAAATCAAAAGAAATCGTCATTCTTAAGGAAATTGTCTAGTAATGATAAGAAAAAAAGGAAAAGGGGCATGATCAATAACATAATTTTTCTACTTTATTACCATTGAATTAATCTGACCGATTATCTTTATCATGACTGGTTCTTTCCCATATTCTATAACTTTCTTTGATTTTTATTTATGGAATCGGAATAAGGGAATATTATTTTCTATTGAGATGTTTAGACTTCTTCCACCATCCCTACTCTTAAGGAGTGTTGAGCCATCCTTTATGAATAACTAAGGAAAAGTGCTATATGAAAAAAACAATATTAATAATTTTATGATTTTGCAGATGGAGGACAGGGGGTCTCATCAAGAGCCAACCTACCTGATCATAAGGAAGGCAGTGAAGTGGCATTCCCATCATGGCCACCAAACCAGGGATATGGTCCTATAGACAGTTGGAAAAAATCAAGAAGTCTTTGGAACAGGAGGTCTCATCACAAGCCGGCCTACCCACCTTTCACTTCTTCCCGGTGAATGGCATTGTGGTTTATCTGGTCACCAAGCCAGCATAATGGCCTCCGTCATAATATTAAACAAAAATCACTGCCTCAGCATAAATAAAGGACAATGGTTCCATGGGTAACAAAGCAACTCTATCAAGGTTATGGAAATTTGTGGGCAACAGAGCTCTGCTGATGGTATTGGAGTCACATTTATACACATCAATAGTTATATTTAACCCTTTTCCTATATCTCTATTTAAATATCAAATGAAAGTATGAATCCATTACCTTTACCTCCGAACCTATTATACATGAAAATCATTACAAATCGATCATATTAGTTTTAAATGGTAAATAATGCAATTGTACTTATGTTTATCTTATGTTGTCCCTTCTCCTCATATTTGAATCATTACAAAACGATTTTCTATCCATTACCGATTCATCACACGTATTGATTTCAGTAATTGCTATAATTTGATTGAATGTATCATAATTACGCCTACTTTACTGCTGTACTATTGTTGTGCCACACTTGCCTCTCTCACTTGACGGTCGAGGATGACTTATCATTCATTTGGGGGTCGTGGATCTATGCATGATTTTCAGTATGAATATTTTGTCGAAGCGTACGAAAAAATACCACTTTAGCTACGCATAACTTATAGCCCTCACATCAAATGTGGCTGCTAACATCTTCAGATCTGCAGTTAGTTGATCAAGACAAGTGCTACAAAAAACCAGATCTATGCATAGAAAGACATTAAGCAGTACAATCAAGAGTTTTCTCCATACATCCAATAGACAAGACAAGAACAATGTTTTTTGAAATAATTTTTTGTATTAAGGGCACCTGGGAGGAAAACAAGAAGGTGTATCCAATTCTCCTCAATAGGATGGGTTCTTGGAAGTCCTCAGCACTTCAGATATAGAATCTCTCTCTCTTGTTGGTGTAGAAAACCCACAAGGTGATACACCTGCAGAAGCACGCCCAGGTCATTGAACAATGTAGAATGCAGACCATGACAGATCCATGATATAATAGGCAAAAAAGGTGAAGAATAGAAAACCTTCCTTATTTAAACAAATATTAAATGATTCAGATTCCTAAAATAGATTAAAATAACTTTAACCAAATTCATCCACCTTTATGAATACTTTAATATATTTAATGGTGGTGCTATTTGGGACTTAACAAAATCCCTTTATTTGTAAGTAATAAATAAATAAATGATTTATTTATCATTTTAAGGAAGTGGTTGGATGATAATCAAATAAAAAATGATTTATTTAATTATTTATGGGTGATTTAGTCATATTTAACAAGGAATATTATTTAAATAAGATTTAAATAATTATTCCTAGAAAATAATAAGATAAATAAAGATTTATCTAATTAATTTCTTTGTTTTAGGTTAAACATGACCAGGAAAATCAAACAAATATAGGTTTGTTTAATATTTCCTTTTAGGGTTTCCTGTTTAGACCATAAACAACCTAATAAATGTGTTTTATTAAGTTATTTTACATAGTGACAACAATTTTACTTAGGGTAAAATTGGTCTTACATGGTGTACTTGGGTCCATCTAATGATAGTGGGTTAGATGACCAAAAAATGGTGTAACAATGATGATAAAATCCCGATATTTCTTTACCTGTATGTGAACCAAATCCTTTCATTTTAGGAAATAACAAATTTTCAACGACATTATTCCAATTCACCATGCTTTGTTGTTCCATTCTGATTACTATGTGTTGAGAAAAACTAACAGAGTGCAGAGATGATGGGAGGACGGACAATTCGTAGTGAACCATAGGTGCTGATCGTTTCTGATGCAGCACGAGAAATTTTAGAAAGACTAGGGTGGATTACATATTTTATGAGGATGCAAAAACCCCATGAAGCAGTGGCCACCGAATTTTTACAGAACTTGCAGGAAGGATCCTCCATGGTCAGAGGAAGACAAATAGCTGTATCCGACGAAATAATCGCAGAGGTGTCTGGCATCCCAGCACAAGGGACTATTTGGACTCAGAAAAAGATTAGGATTCGAGAAGCCATGAAGATTTTTCAAGATGAAGGACAGACGTTAGTTATTAAAGGCAAAGGAGTTCAGCTAGCCTCATTAGGAGAACCATGGACAAAGTTGGCCAAGATTGTGCAAGCTTATATAACGTGCAATGGAAGAAAAGATGTGGTAAGACCTTGCCACCTTAAGCTACTGGTTGTATTAAAACATAAATGCACCGTTAATTTGCCTGCATTTTTAAATTCTTTGTTGCATGATATTTCTCGCGATACAATAAAAGCTCAACATGCAGATATGGTGGTCAGCCACCATTGTCTAATTCGATTAATAGTGAGTCGTAGTCTCACCCAGCAACAGAATAGCTGGGAAGAGTTGACATTCTCCATTGACAGAGGGTTAGCTTTACCTACCCCAAAACGGAAGAGGATGGTCGGCTCAATAGCTGAGCCATCTACTCACAGACAGTCCCTCCGATCAAAACGAAGTAGGAGGATGGTGGAAGGACTTCTGGGCAGCAGCAACCAGCCCTTGGAATTGCATAGCTCAGAGGATGAACAATCTCCACAATTGGAGGGAGCAAGCCCCCGTACTGATGAAGAACAGGAATTGGAAGGAAAAATTCGCTACTCAGACGAAGAAGAAATAAGTCGCCACACCGGTAGTGAAAAACAATCCAGTGTAGAGGAAACAAATAATGAGGAAGAAGAAATCGAAGGAAATACTGAGGAAGAAGAAATTGAAGGATAAATTTGATATTTTGATGAAGAGGAAAAGGCAGATAAGATAATGAACTAACTAAATGTAGCCTACAATCGAATGGACACTCTCTGCTCATTGTATACTGATGTCTTAGCTTGTAGATGCCCCGCCAAAAACTATGCTTTGTTTTTACTAGAAAGATATTTACAACTAAAGATCAAGGTAGTTAGGGCAGGGAAATCCATAGAGCTAAAAACTATAGACGACTTTGTATCATGCTGCAAACTTTATGGGATCAAAGTACAACACCTTTTGTGTGAATTTTACTTGCATAATCTAATACTTGAAAATGACTGTGAATCAAACCCTAGCCATTTTGTTGGAGATGTTCAATTTCAGGCATTCATTTCCTTTGCTGTGAATCAATTAAAATGGATTAAAGCCTATAACACCTTTCAAAGGAAGGAAAATGAATTAGATCTGTGGGTCAGGAGTGAACCTCAGAACCCACTTCAATTTTGGGCTAGGCAGAAAAGATTGATGACTAAGGAAGGCATTACTCAAGCCTTGGGCCCTATCCACAAATCAATTATTTTGAATGGAATATATTATTTCTCATCCGTTAGAAACCAAGCTTATATAGAAGCTAAGGTCTGGTGGAGAATCTCCAATCACAATGTGCAAAATAGGGAACCATTTAATTTTAGAAATTTTGGGCTAGCCGCAGACCACTTGATTTCCTATAGTCATCTCGTTTTAAAAGAAGGACTATTCTGGTTAGGATGTAGGTTCCGTAGCCCTATTGCATGGTACCCTGCTTCGAACTACAAAGATATTTATGAACTCCCTGAAGGACAGATAGAACATGTTTTTGAGGAATTATCTGCACTACATGGTTTTAGGCCTGTCGATGACAAACCTTACCCAACTTATTCTTTGACTGCTCTCCATGTGAACTATAGTTTTCATGAGGACATGAAAAAGATTAAGCAGGGGGGTATGTTGGGCAGTGAAAAAGGTATGAAATTACTCTATATCTTCCCATTATTTTACCATAGACATACTCCTTTTTACCTTGGAAAGGTAATTTATTGTAAGAATTATAATAGAATTGGAAAGGTTTATGTTTATTGTAAAAAGATGGCTAAAGGTTACTTTTTGTTGACAAAATAGGAATTCGACGAGGTGAACAGCTGTACCAAAGGCGGGGCTAAAATGAATGTAACTGCTACTCCATCAGCATTGAACCATATCCAGCCAAAGGCAAGGAGATCCGAACGAATTGCCAAGAAAAGGCAGGGGACAGCTCGACCTCGGTCGGGGTAAACAGGATGATGACTAAACAAAGAGGATTGAATCCCTGAGGATCCTTCGATCCCAAGGGATTGTTGTTCAAACTCATCTTATTCCTTGTTTTTTCCATCGAGATTTGATATATAAAGCAATGTCCTTTAGTGACAAAGGGACCGTGTTGTTGAGAGAGTGAGCTAGTCGAAAAGCTTTACAATTAAACATTTTCTCTGTAATATAATTTTTTATTGACTCTCGGCTTCGAGAGAACCTCCTTCGTAATGCTTTATTTTTGTTTAATATAAGACACATGTTTCATTTCATCTTCCAAGTTCTGAATTAGCCCAGCAGTATTTCACTGGCACTAAGGGCCCGACTCTAGTGGAATCACTTTGCTGTTTGTATTTTTAATCCTTGCTTACTGTTGTGTGAAGTGTGTTTAATGTTTATTTCAGAATTGATTTATCATTGTTAGATAACATACAGATTCATTTATATTTCATCCTTTACGAGAAGCACATTTTTTATTCAGTTATCTTGTTATCATTATAAAGCTTTGTTTTTATGTATCTGATTCGAGTTGCTGTTCCATTAAGTTATGATTTGTTATAATTGATTGTTGCATAGTGATTGGTTGTCAACAGGATTGAAGTGTGGAAATCTAGTTATTTGATAGCATCAGAACTGTAATTGCTATTCATTTCATATTGTTGTTCCATTTCTATTCATTGTTTATTCATAGCTTTTGATTAGCACATAGATGAGTTATAGTTATATGTTGTTGTTCCTTTCCATATTTTGTTCCTTTTAGTTATTTTCATTAGTACGAAGATTGAGTTTGCTTTTATTTCAATTGCTTTAAAGATCGCCAATTGTAGAGGACACTGGTTATTGCTTCCAAGTCCCTAGATTGGTTATCTTGCATCGATTTCTAAGGGAAGGAGTTTTTTTTATTGTATCCCTGATCGATGTTTTTCAGATTGATGTAGTTTCATTTTTAGAGCATTTCTATTCATGTCACTGTAATTAGATTTCTTTACGAGCATTTGTTACTTTTTCATTTAACGTTCTATACTACATATTCATAACATTTCTCTTAGATAATTGCAGCCTCAGACAGAGTACAATCTTGAAATAAAAAGTCGCTCCCGGATTGATGATTAAAGTAGGCTAATTAGGTGTTCAAAAGATACTTTTTTACGACCCAACACCTCCTATAACCCACAACCACTGTCAAACTATGGCCATGGATACATTTCGACACGTAACCTTCTCCATAGGGTATCCCAAATGAGGTATTAAATGTAAAATATCCTGTGGAATGAACCTATTATCACACATAAATTTAAATTTTTGATGGATAGGGTCACTCATTTAGGTTTCATTTTGTCTCATAAGTCATTTTCATGGAATTTTTGAAAAAACTTCATTTGGTGATGTGTACCCTAACTATAAAACCCACCTCAAACCATTTCATATCATTAAAATCTACCTCAGCTCATTTAGTTGTCATTCCCACACTTTTAAATAAAAAAATATTCCACTTGTCAGTTCTACACAGTTTCGTAGCTAATTATATGCCAAATCAACAGATTTCGCTATGAAACTGGGTTTTCTCCCGTAGAAATTTATAGAGAGGTGTGATATGTCAAAATTTGTATGGCTAATGATAAAGGTGACTTTAGCTAAGTTATTTATCATAATCCCCAAGCATGCAAGATTGTATTATGGTCATCATCACCTTTTGTGTTCACATTTATAATCATTTCTCCCCAACCTATCGAATTGGAATTTAAATTTCACCTCTAAGCATCTCTATTTCATTCCTGGTCAAAGTCTTGCATGAAGAAGTGCAGTTTCATCATTGGAAAATATTATTCATAACTCAAACAACTTGCTGTCAAGTTTTGTTCTTCTATAGGTGTCAATTTTTCAAGGAAGGCAGCTTGGTTATAAAGGGAGATGGTCATGAAGAAGAAAGTGTACAAAGGAGGCTCTGTGGTTAAATAGGAGCTCATGGAATGTAATATATTCATGGAGGAACCTAGCTTTGCTGAAGCATTCACCAATTCAGGTTTTTTGAATTTCTGTTAGAGCTACAAGGGAATTTTCTTTGTCTTTGGACAGTGTGAGTAGTAAAATTAAAGAGAAGATTATGGATGAACAGAGATGAATTCTACAATACTGAGATAGGTTATTGTCAAGAACAGAACAAGGAACAATAAAATATTTCACATTTTTCATAGGCACTACCAATTTGGAGATTCGAAGATGTATTTGGGAATTATTTTCAGAATTTTGAATTTTCTTGTTTTAGACATGTTTTTTTAATGCAGATTCTCGACAGCTGGAGATGGTTTTCAGAAAACCAAGAGAGGAATTTCTTCAAGATGAAATTACATACAAAAAAACCCTCCATTTTTGCAATAGCTATTAATGATATGAATACATGAGCTAATCTCTAAACCCTATTTTTTAGAAAAAAAAAGCAAAGTCATTTTATTGGTAAATTAACTTGCTAAAGGTGACAATGATGCTTTTTGAAGAGGGTAAGAGGAATTTTTAACCAAAGGTGCCTTATCATCCTTCATCATATCCATTTGCAGACATATAGGTGAAATTTTGAAGAAAAAGGGAGAATTTTGAATTTTCCGCACTTTAGGTAGTTTCGTAGCAACTCTAAGGCTTGAAGTCCAAAATATTCTATGAAACTGCTATAGGTGATTATATCGGAAAAGGGATGGATAAAATAAAATTCAAGGCATGGAAATTTTTTTTTTTTGGCTCTTTAAACCCAAAAAACATGTCTGCAATAGAAAAGAGATCTAAAAGTTGACTTAGATGGCTAAAATGAGTTTGCTACTAAACTACGCTACGAAACTACCTATTGCACTCTATTTTTGCAGCATTGTGTTTTTAGTTGTATTATGATGTTTTAAAAGTGTATTAAGAGACAAAAAACCATGGGGAGGCATTCCAAGGTACTAGTGGAAGATTCCAACAGAGATTTGGTTTTCTATAAAGTTGTCTTTTTCTCCAACTCAGCAAAAGGCAGTCAGCAAATGTCATGGCATCATCTCCTTAAAAATAGGAAGATCGGTTTCTGAATCTAGTGGAGGTATTTATAGTTTGATCATGGTCAGTGCCACCTAAGCACATGATCATTCCCATTGTAGAGATGTAGTCCTTTAAGTTGGAAAGTGTAATAAATAGGTAGTTGAGTCCGATTAGGTCTCAAACTCCTAAATTTAGTAGGTGTCATTATCATTACCATGTATTTGGAATTTTAGTTAGATTACATGTCAAGAGAATGATTTAAAGGTCAAACTTGAAGGAAGATCCAATGTGAAGGTGCTAAAGCCTATTAGTAGGCATAACATCAAATAAAATAGGGTTGGGGGATGTTATGTAGGCACTAATCTTGTAATCTTTGTCTATCAGTAATATACAGTTGCAGCAACCTATTTGAGACCTAAGATTCTTCTCTATATCCTTATGTATGTTTCTTATATCAATATTTTACTTTCTCTCCAGTGTTCTAGTTGTATAATCACTTGGAATTCATGACTACATGCTCCAAATTCCTTTATACACCTAGTCTGTTATTTTTTCATGTTTTATTAGTTTTCCTATGTATAATCACTTGGAATTCATGGTGACATGCTCCAACTTCCATTATACATATAGCTTGATGTTTTGTCCTTCATGTGTGGTTTAATAAGAATACAATGCCTCAGCTTCCATGAGATAAGTTGACTTGTGACTTAGTTTTCATATTGATTCCATAATCCCAATGGTAGTAAAACCTTTACATCTTTCACCTACACAAAAAAAACACATTCAATCCAATTTAGAGTTAGTCATCTATTTTCAAGATTACTCATTGAATATCCTTTATTATTTTGAGAGAGGCCTCTTAGACTGGACAGGATAATTTCCAATTGCAAGTGGTTTGAAAGAGTTACACCAAGTTGACCATTGAAGTAGCCCAACAGGAACTCAATTTTGTGATAACATTTTGGCATCGTTGTTGAGGACGAAGATGTAAAATTTTCCCTGTGAAGAATGACAAAGTTTCAGTTCTATGGTTTGAGAGAAACAAAAACATAGGAGCACATTGGTTGTATTTCTGCTCTGGTGACTCTACACATCAAATAATCAATTGGAAGGTGACTCCACTGCTTGAGGATCAGTAGCTTGACAAAGTTCGAAGATGACTTCCATTGCAAGAATAAATTCCAGCTATATCCCTATGAATCGGTCTCACATCCCTGGTTCTCAAAATCCTATGCCAAAATTCGATTGGTTAATTGATCTTCCCATATTTAAAGATGGAAAGAAAGACAATGCTACTCCTCATTTGGTTAGATTCCATATGCACGTACGTAGACTTAAGGTTCAGAGGATTGTCTCATGAACATGTTTATCGTCACTTTAGAAGGAAAAGCATGGTCTTGGTATGAAAGCCTGCCAAATGGTTCCTTATATTCTCTTGCTTATTTCCATGTTGCATTTTATGAGATGTATAAATAATGTCATTCTTCCTTATTTCTTCTCAAAGACTATTGTAAACATTGTGTGAGTTTTATTGAATATTTGGAGAACTTTTATGAAGATGATGAGTTCATGGATTAATAAATTTTAGAGGCCCTTCATGACAATCCCTTTCATCACTAAGAAAAAAGGGTAGCCTCTCTCTTGGATGAAAATAAAACCCAGCAGGAGTTTATTTATGACAATCATGTTACATCCTCTGATTTTGATGAAAAGTTGCACCAAACTTGTCAGTATTTTGATCATCAGGAATATGATAATCATTTCCAACAACAAGAGGAAATACTGGGAGATAATTTCTATAATCCTCAGGTAAAGGAAGAAATTTATTATTCATGTCATTCCTTGCATCATCTTACAGCAAATGAAGAAATTTTTTAAATGAAAATTTTAGACAATCAGATGAGTATGCTTGTTGAATCATATGAAGAATTACCTCTAGAAATTCTTGTGATACATGCTGGAGTAGTTCCTTTTGAAAGTGCCAAAGAGTACTCCAATTTTTTCTTTCTTCCAAATGAAAATAACGATCAGCAAGGATTATTCATGCATACTCTCATAGATCCTTTCGCAACTCTGCTAGAATCTTCTATAGGAATGAATTTCAATGTGATTTTCATTTATGTAGACAAATTCATATTGTGGAACAAGTTGTCATCTCTTGGGAATGGCTTTATGATTAGAGAAGTGGAATATCCGTTCCAATCCAATACTCAACTTCTTGATTGGCTTCATTGGAAGTGTGAGATTGCTTGATTCAACTTTTATGCTGAGAAGGTAGAGTGGGATCATATGTATATCAATAAGCTTGAAGATAAAGCATTTTTTAAATTTCAGTTATAAATTCAGCATGTGTACTTTTAGTTCTTTAGAAGCTATTGGTTTTTCAGTGCTAAGGCTACAGGTCAGAGCAGGTTGCAAGTTTTCATTTTGAAGATGGGAGCAGCCCAATGGAGGTGGCACTAGAACTACAAGTTCTTTGTTGTACCAAAGGGGAACACCATCCCCAGTGGAGCCACTACTATCACACATGAATTTTGATTTTTTATGGATAAGGTCACTCATTTATGTTTCATTTTTTCTCAAAAGTAATTTCGTGAAATTTTTGAAAAAACTGCATTTGGTGATGTCTTCCCTTAGTCTAAAATCCACCTCAAACCATGTCATATCATTCAAATCGACTTCATCACATTTATTTTTCATTCCCATGATTTTAAATCACAAAATATTCCACTTGTCATTTTTACACAGTTTCATGACGAATTATATGTCAAATTAACAAATTTTGCTACGAAACTGCTTGACAGTTCCACAGTGAATCTGTCAGCAGTTAAACAGTTTTCGCTATGAAACTAGGTTTTTCCCTGCATAAATTAACATAGTGGTGTGAGATGTCATATTTTTTATGGCTAAATATAAATTTGAGGCCAGATAAGTTTGTTATCATAATCCCCAAGCATGCAAGATCATATTCTAGTCATCATCACCTTTTGTGTTCACATTTATCATCATTTCTCCCCAACCTATCGAATTGGAATTTAAATTTTGCCTCTAAGAATTTCTCTGTCATTCCTGGTCAAAGTATAGCATGAAGCAGCGCAGTGTCATCCTTAGAAAATATTATTCATAGCTCAAACAACTTTATTTCAAGTTTTGTTCTTCTACAGGTGTCACTATTTCAAGGAAGGCAGCTTGTTTATAAAGGGAGATGGCCATGAAGAAGAAAGCATACAAAGGAGTCTTTGTGGTTAGATAGGATCTCATGGACCATAATATATTCATGGAGGAACCTATATTTTCTGAAGCATTCACCAATTCAGGTTGCTTGAATTTATGCTGGAACTACAAGGGAATTTTCTTTGTCTTTGGATTTGTGAGAAGTAAATTTAAATATAATATTATGGATGAAAGGAGATGAATTATGAAATACTGAGAGAGGTTATTGTCAAGCATAGAACAAGGAACAATAACCTCTTTCAATTTTTTCATAGGTGCTACAAATTTTGAGATTCGAAGATGTATTTGGACCTATTTTCAGAATTTTGAATTTTCCTGTTTTAGACACGTTTTTCTAATGCATATTCCCGACAGCTAGAGATGGTTTTCAGAAGAAAAAAAAGAGAGTTTTTTCTTCAATATGAAATTATTTATAAAAACCCCTTCCCATTTTTCAACATCTATCAAGTATATGGAGATAGGAGCTCATCTCTGAACCCTATTTTTCAGAAAAAAACAAAGTCATTTTATTGGTAAATTAACTTGCTAAAGGTGAAAATGATTCTTTTTGAAGAGGGTAAGAGGAATTTTGAACCAAATGTGCCTTATTATCCTTCATAATATCAATTTGCAGACATGTAGGTGATTTTTTTAAGAAAAAGGGATAATTTTGAATTTTATGCACTTTAGGTAGTTTTGTAGCAACTCCGAGGCTTGAAGCCCAAAATCTGCTACGAATTTGCTGTAGGTGGTGATATGGAAAAAAAGGAAGGATAAAATCAAAGTCAAGGAATATAAATCTTTTTTTTAGCCCTTTAAACCCAAAAAACATGTCTACATTAGCAAAGAGAGCTAAAAGTTGACTTATATGGCTAAAATGAGTTTGGTACTAAACTACGCTACGAAACTGCCTATTGCACTATGTTTTCGCAGCGTAGTGTTTTTAGTTGTATCTTTATGTCTAGAAAGTATATTGAAAGATATCTAGACACATGGAGGCATTCCAAGGTAGAAGTGGAAGATTCTGGCAGATATTTGGTCTTCTACAAAGTTGTATTTTTCTCCAACTCAACAAAAGACAATCAACAAATGTCATGTCATTATCTCCTTAAAAATAGGAAGATCATTTTCTGAATCTAGTGGAGGTATTTATAGTTTGATCATGGTCAGTGCCACCTAAGAACATGATCATTTCCCTTTTAGAGATGCAGTCCATTCAGTTGGAAAGTGTAATAAATTGGTAGTTGAGTCCTATTAGGTCGAGTCTAACTCTTAAAGTTAGTAGGTGTCATTATCATTACCATGTATTTGGATTTCTAGTTAGATTAGGTGTCAACAGAAGGATTCAAAGGTCCAACTTGAAGGAAGATCCAATGTGAAGGTGCTAAAGCCTATTAATAGGAAAAATATCGCATAAAAAAGGGTTGGGGGATGTTATGTAGACATTACTCTTGTAATATTTGTCTATCAATAATATACAGTTGCAACAACCTATTTCAGACCTACAATTATTCTCTATATTCTTATGTATGTTTCTTATATCAATATTTTACTTTCTCTCCAGTGTTCTAGTTGTATAATCACTTGGAATTCATGATTACATGATCTAACTTACTTTATACACCTATTATGTCGTGTTTTCATGTTTTATTAGTTTGATTATGTATAATCACTTGGAATTCATGGTGAGATGCTCCAACTTCATGTATACATATAGCTTTTTGTTTTGTCATTCATGTGTGGTTTAATAAGAATACAATGCCTCAGCTTCCATGAGATAAGTTGACTTGTGACTTAGTTTTCATATTGACTCCATAAACCCAATGCTTTTAAACCCTTTACATCTTTCACCTACACAAAAAAAACACATTCAATCCAATTGAGAGTTAGTCATCTATTTTCAAGATTACTCATTGAATATCCTTTTTTATTTTGAGAGAGCCCTCTCAGACTGGAGAGGCTAATTTCCAGTTTCAAGTGGTTTAAAAGAGTTACTCCAAGTTGACCATTGAAGTAGCCCAATAGGAAATCGATTTGGTGATAAAATTTTGGCACCGTTGCTGGGGAAAAAGGTGTAAATGTTTCCTTGGGAGGAATGAAAAAGTTTTAGTTCTAAGGTATAAGAGAAATAGACACTTAGGCACATATTGGCTATATTTCTCCTTAGGCGACTCTACACATTAAATACTCAATTGGAAGGTGACTCCACTACTTAAGGATCAATAGCTTGATGAAGCTCCAAGGTGAGTTCCATTGCAAGAATAAATGCCAGGTATGCCCCTATGAATCGGTCTCACATCCCTGGTTTTCAAAATCCTATGCCAAAAGTCGATTGGTTAACTGATATTCCCATATTTAAATATGAAAATAAAGACAATGTTGTTCTTAATTTGGTTAGATTCCATATGCATATATGCAGACTTAAGGTTAAGTTCTCTGAGCATTGTCTCATGAAGATGTTTATGGTCACTTAGAAAAGCATGGACTTGGTACGAAAGCCTGCCAAATGGTTCCTTATATTCCCTTGCTGATTTCCATGTTGCATTTTATGAGATGTATAAAGAATTCTACTTTTCCTTATTGTTGGTAAAAGACTGCTATAAACATTGTGTGAGTTTTATTGAATATTTGGAGAATTGTTATGAAGATGATGAGTTCATGTATGAAGAAATTTTAGAGGCCCTTCATGACAATCCCTTTCATCACCAAGAAGAAAGGGTAGCCTCTCTCTTGGATGAAAATAAAACCCAACAGGAGTTTATTTATGACAATCATGTTACACCCTCTGAGTTTGATGAAAATTTGCAGCAGACTTGTTAGTATTTTGATCATCAGGAATATGAGAATCATTTCCAACAACAGGAGGAAATACTGGAAGATAATTGCTATAATCCTCAGGTAAAGGAAGAAATTTATTCTTCATGTCATTCCTTGCATCAGCTTACAGCAAATGAAGGAATTTTTGAAAAGAAAATTTTAGACAATTAGATGAGTATGCTTGTTGAATCATATGAAGAATTACCTCTAGAAATTCATGTGGTATATGTTGGAGCAGTTCCTTTTGAAATTGTCCAAGATTACTCCAAGTTTTTCTTTCTCCCAAATGAAAATAATGATTAACAAGAATTATTCGTTCATACTCTCAATGGTCCTTTCTCAGCACTACTAGAATGTTCTGTAGGAATCAATTTCAATGTGATTTTTAGTTATGTAGTGAAATTTAGATGGTGGCACGAGTTGTCATCTCTTAGGAATGGCTTTATGATCAGAGAAGTGGAATATTCATTCCAATCTAGTACTCAACTTCCTGATTGGCTTCATTGGAAGTGTGAGATCACTTGATTTAGCTTTTATGCTGAGAAATTAGAGTAGGATCATTTGTATATCAATAAGCTTGAAGATAAAGAATTTTTTTAGTTTCAGTTTTAAATTCAACATGTTTACTTTCAGTTCTTTAGAAGCTATTGGTTTTTCAGTGCTAAGGCTACAGGTCAGAGCAGGTTTCACGTTTTCATTTTGAAGATGGGAGCAACCCATTGGAGGTGGCACTGGAAATATAAGTTCTTTGTTGTACCACATAGGCACACCATCCCCAGTAGAGCCACTTCTATCACACATAAATTTTAATTTTTGATGGATAGGGTCACTCATTTAGGTTTCATTTTGTCTGATAAGTCATTTTCATGAAAAATTTGAAAAAATTTGCATTTGGTGATGTCTACCCTAAGTCTAAAACCCACATCAAATCATGTCATATCATTCAAATCTACCTCATCTCATTTATTTTTCATTCCCATGCTTTTAAATCACAAAATATTCCACTAATTAGTTCTACACAGTTTCGTAGCGAATTATATGGAAAATCAACAGATTTTGCTACGAAACTGCCTGACAGTTCTGTAGCGAATATGTCAGCAGTGGAGAAGTTTTCTCTATGAAACTGGGTTTTTTCTTGTAGAGATTGATAGAGCAGTGTGATATGTCAAATTTTTTATGGCTAAAGATAAAGGTGAGATCAGCTAAGTTAGTTATCGTAATCCCCAAGCATGCAATATCGTATTCTAGTCATCATCACCTTTTGTGTTCACATTTGTCATCATTTCTCCCCAACCTATCGAATTTGAATTTAAGTTTCACCTCTAAGGATATATTTGTCATTCCTGGTGAAAGTATTAGATGACGCTTCATAGTTTCATCCTTGGAAATGCTTATTCATAGGTCAAAAAACTTGTTGTCAAGTTTTGTTCTTCTACACTTGTCACTTTTTCAAGGAAGGTAGCTTGGTTATAAAGGGAGATGGCCATGAAGAAGAAAGTGTACAAAGGAGGCTCTGTGGTTTGATATGAGCTCATGGGCCTTAAGATATTCATGGAGGAACCTAGCTTTGCTGAAGAATTCACCAATTCATGTTGCTTGAATTCTGTTGGAGCTACAAGGGAATTTTCTTTGTCTTAGGACTGTGTGAGCAGTAAATCTAAATATAATATTATGGATGAAAAGAGATGAATTCTGCAATACTGAGAGAGATTATTGTTAAGAAAAGAACAAGGAACTATAACCTCTTTCACTTTTTTCACAGGTGTTACCAATTTGGATATTCGAAGATGTATTTGGTACCTATTTTTCAGAATTCAGAATTTTCTTGTTTTAGACAGGTTTTTCTAAAGCTGATTCCCGACAGCTTGAGATTTTTTTCAAAAAACCAAGACATGTTTTTCTTCATGATGAAATTATTTAAAAAACCTCCTCTATTGTTGCAAAATATCAAGGATATGGATATAGGATCTCATATTTGAACCCTATTTTTTAGAAAAAAAAAAAAAAAAAGTCATGTTATTGGTAAATTAACTTGCTAAATGTGAAAATGATGTTTTTTGAAGAGGGTAAGAGGAATTTTGAACCAAATGTGCCTCATCATACTTCATCATATCCATTTGTAGACATACAGTTGAAATTTTGAAGAAAAAGGGAGAATTGTGATTTTTCTGCACTTTTGGTAGTTTCGTAGTAGCTCTGAGGCTTGAAGCCCAAAATCTACTATGGAATTGCTGTAGGTGATTATATGGCAAAAGCGATGGATAAAATCAAATTCAAGGCCTGGATTATTATTTTTTTAGCTCTATAAATGAAACAAACATGTCTACATTAGCAAAGAGAGCTAAAAGTTGACTTAGATGTCTGAAATGAGTTTTCTACTAAACTACGCAACGAAACTGCATGTTGCACTTTGTTTTTGCAACGTAGTGTTTTTAGTTGTATTATGATGTATGGAAAGTGTATTAAAAGAAAACAAACCACATGGAGGAATTCCAAGGTAGCAGTGGAATATTACAACAGAAATTTGGTCTTCTACAAAGTTGACTTTTTCTCCAACTGAACAAAAGACAGTCAGCAAATGTCATGTCATCATTTCCTTAAACGAAGATCAATTTCTAAATCTAGTGGATGTATTTATAGTTTGATCATGGTCAGTGCCACCTAATCACATGATAATTTCCCTTGTAAAGATGTGGTCCTTTCAATTTGAAAGTGTAATAAATAGGTAGTTGAGTCGTATTAGGTCTCCAAATCCTAAATTTAGTAGGCGTCATTATCATTACCATGTATTTGGATTTTTAGTTAGATTAGGTGTCAACAAAAGGATTTGAAGGTCCATCTTGAAGGTAGATACAATGTGAAGGCATTGAAGCCTATTAATAGGCAGAATATCAAATAATAAAGGGTTTAGGGATGTTATGTAGGCACTACTCTTGTAATATTTGTCTATCAGTAATATACAGTTGCAACAACCTATTTCAGACCTGAGATTATTCTATGTATTCTTATGTATGTTTCTTTCATCAGTATTTTACTTTCTCTCCAGTGTTCTAGTTGTATAATAAATTGCAATTCATGATTACATGCTCCAACTTCCTTTATACACCTAGTCTAATATTTTGTTATTTTTTATTAGTTTTCTTATGTATAATCACTTGGAATTCATGGTGACATGCTCCAATTTCTAGTATACATATATCTTGTTTTGTCCTTCATGTGTGGTTTAGTAAGATTAAAATTGCCTCAGCGTCCATGAGATAAGCTAACTTCTGACTTAGTTTTCATATTGACTCCATAAGCCCAATGGTAGTAAACCATTTACATATTTCACCACACAAAAGAAACACATTCAATCCAATTTAGAGTTAGTCATATGTTTACAAGATTACTCATTGAATATCATTTATTATTTTGAGAGAGCCCTCTCATACTAGAGAGGTTAATTTCCAATTGAAACTGGTTTGAAAGAGTTACTCCAAGTTGACCATTGAAGAAACCCAACAGGAACTAAATTTGGTGATAACATCTTGGCATCGTTTCTGGGGATGAAGGTGTAAAATTTTCCCTGGGAAGAATGACAAAGTTTCAGCTCTAAGGTCTGATAACAGCAGACACTTAGGCACATATTGGTTTTATTTATGCTTTGGTGAATCCGCACATCAAATAATGAAGTGGAAGGTGACTCCACTGCTTGAGGATTAATAGCTTGATTAAGTTCCAATATGAGTTCCATTACAATAAAAATGCCAGGTATGCCCCTATGAATTGGTCTCACATCCTTGGTTTTCCAAATCATATGCCAAAATTCGATTTCTTAATTGATCTTCCAATATTTAAAGATGAAAATAAAGACACTATTGCTCTTCATTTGTTAGATTCCATATGCATGTACGCAGACTTAAGGTTTAGTTCCCTAAGGATTGTCTCATGAATATTTTTATGGTCACTTTAGAACGAAAAGCATGGCCTTGGTAAGATAGCCTACCAAATGGTTCTTTATATTCTCTTGCTGATTTCGATGTTGCATTTTATGAGATGTATAAAGAATGGTATTCTTCCTTATTGCTAGTCAAAGACTGTTGTAAACATTGTGTGACTTTTATTGAATATTTGGAGAAATTTTATGAAGATGATGAGTTCATGGATGAAGAAATTTTAGAGGCCCTTCATGACAATCCATTTCATCACCAAGAAGAAAGGATAGCCTCTCTCTTGGATGAAAATAAAACCTAGCAGGAGTCTATTTATGACAATCATGTTACATCCTCTATGTTTGACGAAAATTTGCAGTAGGCTTGTCATCCTTTTGATCATCAGGAATATGAGAATCATTTCCAAGAGTAGGAGGAAATACTGGAATATTATTGTTATAATCCTTAGGTAAAGGAATAAATTTATTCTTCATTTAATTCCTTTCATCAGCTTACAACAAATGAAGGAATTTTTGAAAAGAAAATTTTAAACAATCAGATGAGTATGCATGTTGAATCATATGAAGAATTACCTCTAGAAATTCATGTGGTACATGCTGGAGCAGTTCCTTTTGAATGTGTCCAAGAGTACTCCAAGTTTTTATTTCTTCCAAATGAAAATAATGATCAACAAGAATTATTCGTGCGTACTCTCAAAGATCCTTTCGCAGCTCTGCTGGAATATTCTACAGGAATGAATTTCAATGTGATTTTCAATTATGTAGACAAATTCATACGGTTTAACAAGTTCTCATCTCTCAAGAATGGCATCATGATCAGAGAAGTGTAATATCCGTTCCAATCCAGTACTCAACTTCTTGATTGGCTTCATTGGAAGTGTGAGATCACTTGATTCAAATTTTATGCTGAGCAAGTACAGTAGGATCATTTGTATATAAATAAGCTTGAAGATCAATCATTTTTTTAGTTTCAGTTTTAAATTCAGCATGTGTACTTTTAGTTCTTTAGCAGCTATTGGTTTTTTAGTGCCAAGGCTACAGGTCAGAGAAAGTTGTAGGTTTTCATTTTGAAGATGGGAGTAGCTCAATGGAGGTGGCACTGGAGCTACAGGTACTTTTTTGTACCATAGAGGCACACCATCCCCAGTGGTGCCACTACTATCACACATAAATTTTGATTTTTTATGGATAAGGTCACTCATTTAGGTTTCATTTTGATTCATAGGTCATTTTCATGAAATTTTTGAAATTTTTGCATTTGGTGATGTCTACCCTAAGTCTAAAACCCACCTCAAACCATGTCATATCATTAAAATCTACCTCATCTCATTTAGTTGTCATTTCCATGCTTTTAAATCACAAAATATTCCACTTCTCAGTTTTACACAGTTTCGTAGCGAATTATATGTCAAATTAACAAATTTTGCTACGAAACTGCTTGACAGTTCCACAGTGAATCTGTCAGCAGTTAAACAGTTTTCGCTATGAAACTAGGTTTTTCCCTGCATAAATTAACATAGTGGTGTGAGATGTCATATTTTTTATGGCTAAATATAAATTTGAGGCCAGATAAGTTTGTTATCATAATCCCCAAGCATGCAAGATCATATTCTAGTCATCATCACCTTTTGTGTTCACATTTATCATCATTTCTCCCCAACCTATCGAATTGGAATTTAAATTTTGCCTCTAAGAATTTCTCTGTCATTCCTGGTCAAAGTATAGCATGAAGCAGCGCAGTGTCATCCTTAGAAAATATTATTCATAGCTCAAACAACTTTATTTCAAGTTTTGTTCTTCTACAGGTGTCACTATTTCAAGGAAGGCAGCTTGTTTATAAAGGGAGATGGCCATGAAGAAGAAAGCATACAAAGGAGTCTTTGTGGTTAGATAGGATCTCATGGACCATAATATATTCATGGAGGAACCTATATTTTCTGAAGCATTCACCAATTCAGGTTGCTTGAATTTATGCTGGAACTACAAGGGAATTTTCTTTGTCTTTGGATTTGTGAGAAGTAAATTTAAATATAATATTATGGATGAAAGGAGATGAATTATGAAATACTGAGAGAGGTTATTGTCAAGCATAGAACAAGGAACAATAACCTCTTTCAATTTTTTCATAGGTGCTACAAATTTTGAGATTCGAAGATGTATTTGGACCTATTTTCAGAATTTTGAATTTTCCTGTTTTAGACACGTTTTTCTAATGCATATTCCCGACAGCTAGAGATGGTTTTCAGAAGAAAAAAAAGAGAGTTTTTTCTTCAATATGAAATTATTTATAAAAACCCCTTCCCATTTTTCAACATCTATCAAGTATATGGAGATAGGAGCTCATCTCTGAACCCTATTTTTCAGAAAAAAACAAAGTCATTTTATTGGTAAATTAACTTGCTAAAGGTGAAAATGATTCTTTTTGAAGAGGGTAAGAGGAATTTTGAACCAAATGTGCCTTATTATCCTTCATAATATCAATTTGCAGACATGTAGGTGATTTTTTTAAGAAAAAGGGATAATTTTGAATTTTATGCACTTTAGGTAGTTTTGTAGCAACTCCGAGGCTTGAAGCCCAAAATCTGCTACGAATTTGCTGTAGGTGGTGATATGGAAAAAAAGGAAGGATAAAATCAAAGTCAAGGAATATAAATCTTTTTTTTAGCCCTTTAAACCCAAAAAACATGTCTACATTAGCAAAGAGAGCTAAAAGTTGACTTATATGGCTAAAATGAGTTTGGTACTAAACTACGCTACGAAACTGCCTATTGCACTATGTTTTCGCAGCGTAGTGTTTTTAGTTGTATCTTTATGTCTAGAAAGTATATTGAAAGATATCTAGACACATGGAGGCATTCCAAGGTAGAAGTGGAAGATTCTGGCAGATATTTGGTCTTCTACAAAGTTGTATTTTTCTCCAACTCAACAAAAGACAATCAACAAATGTCATGTCATCATCTCCTTAAAAATAGGAAGGTCAATTTATGAATCTAGTAGGGGTATTTATAGTTTGATCATGGTTAGTGCCACCTAATAACATGATCATTTCCGTTGTAAATATGCAGTCCTTTCAGTTGGAAAGTGTAATAAATAGGTAGTTGAGTTCATTACCATGTATTTGGTTTTTTAGTTAGATTACATTTCAAGAGAAGGATTCGAAGGTCCAGCTTGAAGGAAGATCCAATATGAAGGTGTTGAAGCCTATTAATAGGCAAAATATTGAATAAAAAAGGGATGGAGGATGTTATGTAGGCACTACTCTTGTAATATTTGTCTATCTGTAATATACAGCTGCAGCAACCTATTTCAGATGTGAGGTTCTTCTCTGTATTCTTATGTATGTATCTTTCATCAGTCTTTTCATTTCTCTCCAGTGTTCTAGTTGTATAATCACTTGGAATTCATGATTACATGCTCCAAATTCCTTTATACACCTAGTCTATTGTTTTGTCATGTTTTATTATTTTTCTTATGTATAAACACTTGGAATTATGGTGACATGCTCCAACTTCCTGTATACATATAGCTTATTGTTTTTTCCTTGATGTGTGGTTTAATAAGAATACAATTGCCTCAGCTTCCATGAGATAAGTTGACTTGTGACTTAGTTTTCATATTGACTCCATAAGCCCAATGGTAGTAAACCCTTTACATATTTCACCTACACAAAAACAACACATTCAATCCAATTTAGAGTTAGTCATCTGTTTTCAAGGTTACTCGTCGAAAATCCTTTATTATTTTGAGAGAGTCGTCTCAGACTGGAGAGGCTAATTTCGAGTTGCAAGTGGTTTGAAAGTGTTACTCCAAGTTGACCATTGAAGCAGCCCAATAGGAACTCAGTTTGGTGATAACATAACCAACCATCCAGACTGATGCGGTAGTATACTCAACTCATGTCGCTCAGTCCTGCTAACTTGGGCATCCCCTATTTTATGTATTAAAAACCCTGCCTCTCTTAATCCGATGTGTAGGGGTGCGATAATAACGGTGTAGAACATGTTAGTGTGCCTCTCAAGAAATTTTTTTTGAAATACCAACTTGTGGTATCTAGGCTGCTCCTCATCAATGGCTAGCCCAAAGGATGGTTGCACATACACCTCCATCATGATCTTAGCATGAGCCTCCAATTTCTCCTCCATAGACAACCAAACATGAAATACATGCTCATCAGTAAGTTTTAGCTGGTTGTTTTCCTGAATCTCTATCATAGACCTATATACCTCAATAATGGATGTATGCTCAACTATCTCCACCAAGCTGTCTATTAGGGCTACCAAAGGAAACTCTACCAAGGACTACTCCTATGTCACACTAGGTGTATCCTCGTGCTCCTCCTGTGTGCCATTAGCCTCATGCTCAACAGGATGGAATGCATCTAGATGAACTCCCTCCTTCATGTGTATTTTCTCTCTCATCTCATCACTAACTCTGCCTCCAATATTGTTATTTGCAGTATTAATATTAGCATTTATTTCAACAATCATGATCCTCTTATTTTCTTCTCCTGCATGTCAGAAAATACTATTTATTCTTTTTGCCCTCACTGACAACCACCATTCGAGTTTCCCCACCAATCTCTTGATGCTCCTAGTAATATTTTCAAATTTCTCCTCTTGAGACATTTTTGGGCACAAATTCAACCAGGTGAATAATGTAGGACTAGTGTTTTACAATCTGGAATTACATTGCACAATAACACTTGAGTATTTTTGTGATTTAGACCCACAACTGGAAAAAATCATGCCCTGATACCACTATAATATTCCTAATTGAAATATAAAATGATACACAAAGAAAACATAGCAAAAATACACATAAAATTTGCACAAAAATCCTACACACAATATAGAGCCAAAAATTTTGTTTCTCTAAGAATATTTTTTATAAAACCATGGGGTTACAATATGATATTTGGAAAGTGTGTCGTCAGGCTTACCCAAGGCAAGATAGAAAAGTCCTAGTGATGAAATAAAGTGCCCTAACTGCTACGTAGTTGTCCCCTCTGCAACTTTGCGGTGACCACCTAGAAATTGAACTTCTCATTGTAAAGAATGGTCGATTTTACCCTCTACCAGTGCTCAAAAAATTCTATGAAACTAACCCTGGTCTCTCCTCCAATAACCCACCAAAACCCAGAAAGGGTTTGGCCAAATGTCGACTGCGAAATTTCAGCCCCATTTCCCATAGCACCTATTGTTGATGGATGAGTTAGCATCTGTATTTGGCCCCTCAAATTTGCCTATAAAATTTTTCCAAATTAATTCTGGCCATTCTACTAAATACCCAGAATAACCCATGAAGGAATTTTCCAATGGTTGACTTTGGACATTCGACCTGCTTTTCCCTCAATGGATTTACTACTGGGTAATTTGACCCACCTGTCACTCATGCTACAAAGAGTCCCAAAAATGACTACAATATCCCTCAAAACACTTCCCTAGACTCATCCTTAAGTTTAAGGCGCAAATTATTTTCTCTTATAAAAAACTAAGTGTGAATCCTCCAAGGACTGTACTGTCACTACACTACTACTGCTGAACCCCTCCACAAGCTCGAGTTCCCTACTCCTAGTACAAAATGGAATTGATAGGACTCCCTCCTAGAGTTGGCCCTCAAATTTCACTAAAGCATGGGATGAGGTTTTTTCTTGCAAACACTTGTGTGTTGAACAACACTTGTAAACTTTGCTTCAACTCAAGTGTGCTATGTCAAATACAATTTTGAAAATGATCACGAATCAACCAAAATAAGTGCCTCTTGCTCTTTTTGTCAAAGAGACTCCAAAATTCCCATGTGAACCTAACCCAAATTAATATAATAGTTAGATATATATACATTTTAAAAAACATGTAACAAGAAAAACATAATAAATCTACACTCATCAATAATCAATAAGAGTTCAATGATATAAATAAAAAAGGAATGGAAACTAAATGTGACACTTTTAGACATGATTTTTTTAAATAAATTGAAAAGAAAAAAGAGCATAACTACTTTTTAGATAAGTCTTAACCTCTTGTCCTAAACTATTACTAAAAATATTTTGTGGTTTTTTTTTTTGAGAATAGATTTCTACCCTCTACTTGATATTTATTGATATATAAAATAAAATTGTGAAAATTCTATTAGTGAATAAACAGACACACATACAATTTAAAATTAAATATAAATTAAGTAAAGAAATATTTTTAATGTAAATTAATTGTAATAAAATATAAAATTAAAATCATAGATAAAATGTATTTTGACCTAGTAAAACCGGCCTATAAACATTAGGGACAAAATATGATTATCAAATCAAATATAAAAACATTTGTAGTGTAATTATTGGAATTTGTTTTCTTCATTTTATATTTTTGGTTAATTTGATTCAAAATATAATATAAAAAATTGATTCATAAGCTTGAGTCATTTAATATACATATTTTTGAGTTATTTAATTTACATCATCTAAGTATATTAAATTTATTACAAAATATTAAATCCATAAATTAAAATATTTTAAACAATAGACAGTTACAATATATTTAAAGAAATCTTATTCCAATTTTTTAAGAAAATCATCAAATATGAAAACTATACCTCAAAAATTAATTTTAAATATCTATAACAATAATAATAATAATAAAATTTAAACATCAACTACAAAATTATCTTCCTTCAGTGAATTTTTATTATATACCAATCAAATTATATAATAATAACCCTCCAACAATACACTTTTTTTTCCAAGAAAAAAAATCAAACTTTTTATATATATAACAAAATTTTACACCGTATATGACACAACATTCCATAAGTTTTCATCGTTCACTAAAGAGAGGGGGCAAGAAAAAGAGTCTATCTAGATTAGGACAAAATTCAGAAACCAAAAAATATGAAGCACCAAAAAAACACAGTGAGTCTGTAATATTCCTACATTAGCATGTAGCTAATTGGAATATTATTTTTTTCTTTTTTCATTTAGATAGATGAATAAGTGGGTAGGGAGACCCATAAATCTCTTTAGTAGGAATAAAATCCCTCTTAATGTGAAAAGGGACCATCTTAATAGTTGGATAAAGCACCCCCATTGGTGAACAAGGGCTAATGCATGTGGACAAGGTCAACTTTGACCAAATCAAAAGCACTTTCATGGATGAGTGGCATTCATTGTGGGACAATGTAGTTTTGGTTGGAGACTCCTTGCATGGAAGTAGTGTCTAAAATGAGTGGGGCCTAGTGTTAGGAAGCTGACAACTTATATAAGGAAGATTACTGATATGTCAAGTTGCTGTAGTGGTATCAGAGCATAATATGGTCTGTTGTGACATATATCCAAGTTACTTCCTCCAAGAAGAGTATTGCACTACATTTCGACATTTCGCCATTCTGGCCAAGCTTCAGTCTTCAACTACAGTGCAGTTTCTGTTCAAAATTGTGTTGTGTTGCAGGGTGTTGCAGTGGAGGATTGAGGGAGTCACTTTCAATGTTGTATTTTTAGTGGAGGGGCATCCTTTACATTGGGAGGACATCAAGGAAGGCGCTAGAGCTTCATTTCATATTTTGGCACTTTTCCAAAGTAATTCCACCACCTACAACATAGTTTCATCATTAAACTGTGTTATTTCCTTGGGCATTTGTAGAGGAGGTTTCAGTGCTTCAGTTGGAGGGTTAGATCTTCAGTGTTGGGATCAACCTTTCACTTGAAGGATATATTGGAGGATATATATACATTCCTACATATGATTCAGCCACCTCCATCCAATTATTCAGTTGCAGCTGCTATTCATCCCTATGGCTGCATTCCAGAATTTTTGTGTATTAGGTATTTCCAGAAACCTTTCCTGGTTGTCTTGGAAATGTGTTTGGGAGCCTAGATTTTCACTCTTAGCATTATTTGAGCTATATAACAACAGATCCATATTTTATATCTTGTTGTAGTAGTTTATGCCCTAAAACTGTGATGTCATGGCTTGTGGCATTTGTATAGGAGTGTATTTCTCATGTATTGACATATTTTCTTAGAGGAGGCTTGTTTTGTATTGTTCATGTGAATTTATCCTCAAGATATTGTGCCTATTATTTTCTAATATGTTTAAAAATATGGTTGTACATTTGTCTCATATCAAGGTGTGTTGATTTATCACTGCTATTTCCAGTTTTATGCACTATATTCCTGCTTTTCCCATTTGGTAATATTATAGTGGTATCAAAGCATAATCTTGGCTCAGCCTGTGAGTTTCACCAAATATTCTATAAGAAGAAGAAGAGATCTAAAAATATGGAAGGAATGATATTTGTCTCATAACTTTTCATTCTATGAGGGACCTCACTAAGGAGGCCAAGAAAAGAAGAATAGAGAAAAGCCATGAAACCACAATAGGGTTTCAAGATGAAGAAGGTCCATTAACTTCCTATCAGCAGAAGAAAAAACCGATATTGCATAGAGCTCCAAAGAAAGATATTGTTCCCTTTTCTTTTGAAGAAGAAGACAAGAGGCATGGAGATGAAGAAAACTTGGATCATGAGGTTCTTAGTGAGTATCTTGCAGAATAAAAATCTCAATCAAGAGCTCTCAAGGAGAATCTAAATCTCCCACAGTTCATTCAGCTCAAAGAAGAAATAAGACCTTGCAGAAATAGATTTCTATTGTCTACATTTGATGGGTGATCCACATGCACAACAAGGGCTTGGGGAATGAGGTTGGATGCATTATTCCTGCTACATCCAGTAGTAGAGAGAGAATTTGTTGAGATTGCAGTGTTGCACCTTTATGGTGAAGCAAACATTTGGTGGTTTAGCCATTTGAGTCATGCAAGAGTGACTGCATATGCATATTTTACTCAAAGGATGATCAAGAAGTTTGACAAGAAGAAATCAGAGGAGAATAGAGTTCTACCACCATTTGCTGCAAGAGCACTTACATAAGGAGGGAGAACACTTGCACCTTTCCAAAGTGGTCTTGATCTCTTCACATTTAGATTCCCATGCACTATTCTAGAGATGCACGATGAGGAGGACACTTATAATAGCGCTGGTGTAGCCATAGAGGAGCAGCCATCATCATCAGTAGTTGGGGAATTCATCA
Organism: Pinus albicaulis; assembly: GCA_034641835.2. Classification (NCBI taxonomy): domain Eukaryota; kingdom Viridiplantae; phylum Streptophyta; class Pinopsida; order Pinales; family Pinaceae; genus Pinus; species Pinus albicaulis. Next base: position 281,543,329 of record CM076577.1, on the reverse strand, counting down.
CATCGGTGGGAGGAAACCTTGTAGCAGTACAAGATGTTCCCAAGAAAAATAAAGGTATGCAAATGTTTCCACTTTCTATTATTTCAGCACATCATATGGAAGGTTGTGGGGACATGCCATTGCATGACCTAGGATCAAAACACACTCCTGTTTTGGAGAAGCAGACTGTCACTGCGCAGAGGACCCTTGACAGAATCAAATAGGAAATATACATTCATCCTAGTATGTCATTGTTGAGCTGCACACAACTCTTGTGGTTGAAGTGTAGATTTTTGGAGAATAGGATGAGTATTGTCTTAAACAATCCAATGCAGAATTATATGTTCAAAATTGAGCATGATCATGAGAAAAATATGCACCATCATGGAGATCAGAAACACTTTCATTGAGCAGCAGTGATGAGTTGGGGACCCAGCTAGTATTGGGACATTCTAATGACCAATATACTTGTGTAGTATTGGATAGGCAAATGGTTGATGAGAGGCATCTTATCTCCCATTATTATGATGGATATTTCTTAATGAGGACTTCAAAGCACAATAAGAAGTTTTTTCCTACACCATATTTGGATCCTTATGGGGTCAACTTGGTCATTGATGAGTGGTATTCATTTGGATATCTCTAGGAGGTTGTACTTCAACATCCCATGAAGTGAAAAAGTAGTAACCTGATTTGGGAGGATGGTATTCTCTGTTGGAGGAATACCAATTTTGAGCATGGAATGAGACACCCACATTTGGATGAATGGGTGTGAATGGTGAGCAAGGGGTTGGTGAGCCACTTGCAAATATATGACACAGGGCAGCAGGAGGCATGGCTGCACTGGCTACTCTTGAAAGAGTTTGGCCATCATGTGACATATCCTATCTCAAAGGATATGTTTTGGTTTGGGTCTTTGCAAGGCACCCATATGTTATGGAAGTAGAATATTTGTTTGTAAGGGGAATTCTACAAGTCAATCATCATGATGTTACTCCATGACTTTTATGACGAGGACATGAGGAGGAAAAAAGAGTTGTTGTTTCTCTGGATACTCTTGGGAGAGTATGGGTTGATTTTCTCCTATACTTTTCATGAAGTTGCAGGAGTAGATGGTGGCACAATCATGGTGCAAAGGGGCTACTCCTTAGCTTTAGAGGATGAGGAGGTACTTGTTTGGAAGGAATATCCCATATATATTAGCATTATGGTAGATGACTTTGGCATTTGGCATGTCAAATAATGGAGCCATGAGATGACAAGAACCTTATTACAAAGGCCAAAAATGTTGTCACTTAGGAGTTGGGGTTTGTTGATGGAGTGTTCCCAGCATCACTTGATCACATATGATGCACTTGATGGACAAGTAGGATATGAGGGTGATTGAGTGGTGGATGGAGACATTTATTATCATGATATGATCTTTTTCACTTGGATATCCAAGCATAATAAGAAGGTTTTGCATGCAGCACATGGTTCATTTATTTTCATGGAGAGATGTCATACCACTATGGGGGCTCATTTAAGGATCTTATTATCAGCCTACTCTCAACACATGGTAAGAGTTGTGTTTTTACACTTCTTGATTATCTAACCTAGTATTTTCTTTCTCTTGCCATTTCTATACAATGCATTGCTCCACAAGAGGGAAAGCCTCTATTTGGGCTTCATGGTCATTCTGGGACCAATATCGGTGATGGGGATAGCCATATCTTGTATGGATTTGAGAAAGTATTGTATTATTCTTTGTATGCTCAGTTGATACATAATGCTATTTTCTATTTACTAGTAGATGCGATGACATGCACAACTAGCAATTTGTTGGTGAACAACTTGCCACTTCATGATCTGGAACTGTAGTTAGTAAAACTACAGTGTAGCCACTTGGGAAGCTATTGGTACCTTCCAACACTACATTAAACCTGTAGTATATTCCTCAATTGGATTCCATATAGCGATGATGTCCTATTCATCATACATGGGATGTTTTGGGTGCACATGATTCATGACAATGGAGAGAGGATCTTTGATGATCTGATTTTCTTTTGACTCTTGAAGGAAACATTAGTGCAGCCCAATATCAGCAACAACTCTACACTTATCATAAGTGGAGAGAGAGAGTGTGTGGGGTAGACCATTTGGTCTACCATGTAAAGTTATACAACCCACCTACATTACAGCAGCCCAATGTGGAAGAGTTTTTCCATCAGTTTCCATTTTGGAGGGTAACTCATTTTGTATGGATGATAGTTTGGGGATGGGAGCTTCACATGGGAATGATGATTCCCAATATATTTCTGTAATATTCCCAAATGGGGAAAGTAGAAATATAGCTCATAAAATTAAAACAACAACAAATATTTAACACATGAAACTATGAGACCAATATGGAGTCATAACATTATGTATTAGAGTAGCAAATCAATACAAAATAGTGAGGCATAAACCATATTCAATGAGGAAACAAGCCTCCCATAAGAAATCACTCCAAAATATGAGTTGTTGTTACAATACAAAATGTTGGAGAGAAACTACAACGCAATCGTATAAAGCATAACTATAGCTGGAGATGATATAATGATATAAAAATACAGATATAGGCCCTAATAGAGTCTAAACATACAGATCTGGGCACTAGATCAGCTTTTCAAGACAACCCAAGGGGGTTTCCGGAAAATGCACACAATGTTCCAATGTAAGCTACAAATCTAGGGATGAAGATATGCTACAACAATCAAAATGAGAATTTATGGTTGAAGCTAATGTAGAAACCTACAAATCTTCTCCAGTAGTTCCCCCAGATGAAATAATGGATCCTCCACTGAAGAAATCACCTCCCAAAACAACCACTACAAATCCTCCCTAAAATAACGCAGATCTAGAATGAAACTATGCTATAGGGAATAAATACTCCTTAGCCTACTGATAAATGTGTCAATAAAGATCAAGGGGCTTCTTTACAGGCCTTCCAATGGATGGAAACCTTCCTTGACTGCAAAACTATCTCTGAAGACACCCAAAATGATCCTCCATTGTTGCACCCTGCAACAGAGCACAATATTCTATAGAAACTATGCTGATGAAGATAGTTGTAGCTTGGCCTGAAGCCTGAGTGTGGAGATGAAGTGCAATGCTCCTCCAAGAGGCCTCTCAAGGAAGGATATGGGATTCTTACTCGGGAACACCCTGTGGTAAACAACACTGAAAACTCAACTAAATAGCTAAAGAATGCCAAAAGTCTAAATAGACCATACACAAAATAATAAGCCTAAAACATAACCCCATATGGATACCATCCTCTTCCTTATATAAGTGATGATATTTCTTACCCTTGGCCCCACTCAATTAGGTCATTATCTTCATGAAATCAATCTCCTCCAAAACTGCATTACTCCTCATTTAATGTCCACTCCTCCATAAAAACGTTATTTATTTGGTCAAAGTTGACCTATTCAAAATGATTCAACCCTTGTTCATACTCAAAGGTGCTTTATTTATCTTCTTATAAGGTCTCCTTTCACACTTGAAGTGTTTTTATTACTGCTAAGGAGATTTATGGGTCTTCCTACCCATTTATTCATCTACCTAGTGGCAAAATAATCCATAATATTCCATTTAGCTGAAAGCTATATTTTAGGAATATTACAGTCCTCCCCTCCAAAATGATTCGTGTCCTCAAGCATCTTTAAGGTTTTAGAAAAATTCTCCCCTCCTTCTCTTATGGCCTCCTCATCAAATAGTCTCCACCACTACTTCAGATATTCCACAACAATTATGTCTAGAAATGGTTCCTCCCACATGTGCAAGTTCGCCTTTGGTGGATAAACCAAATGGCTCTCATCATGAGAAAATGGAAGGTATATATGGAAACCTTCTTGCTATCCAATGGCCTCTTCAAGGTAGGAGTTATGACAATCATAATGGATCACATTCCCAATGAGAGACTCCCATGTCCATGCTATCATTCAAATGAAATGAATCACCTTCCAACATGGTAATTCATAGAAGAGTTCCTCCCAAATGTCCATGAGAGGTATATCCCAAGTGCTCCAAACAAATATATGGATCACCTCATAAAGAACCAAGTCATCTACTATAGTGGCCATATCACTTCCCATGCTCCCTTTGAACCATGAATCATGAAGAAATTTTGCTCCTAACTGCCATAGAGTATGATATAACAAGTGTTTCCCCCACCACTTGTTTGCTACCCCATTCTTCTTGCACGTTTGGAAAAGGTGTATGAAGGTTAATGAAGCACACCAAGAAGAATACATCATCTCCCCAAAATATTCTAGGAAATGTCCAACATCATCATTGCCCTTGGCCCCAAGTAGCCCATGAAGCCAATAAGAAAGAGTGTCCCCTCTTGGAGCAATTCCCTGCACATGACTGGTAAGAAAATGCATGTACATAGTGAACATATCATGATGCCCATAAATACAATCCTTACCATACACTTGGCTCAAATCATTGAGGTAGCTCATGGATGAGCTCCCTCTCACACCCAATGAGTAAGGAGGTGGTGATGATAACTCTTCCCAAGAGTTATGTTCCTCATCGCCCTCCAAACAATCAATGCACTTCCTCATATGTGTAATATTCCAAATTTTGTGGAATATTAATGTTTTCCATTTTCACGTAGGAGATGAAAAAAATGGGTATGAGACCCATTCATTTCATGAGTAAGGAATAAAAATCTTCTTAGTGTGAAAGAGGATCACTAATAGAGCTAGATTTCACACCTCCATTTGTGAAAAGAGACTTTTGTAGGAGGACTAGGTCAAGTTTGACCAAGTCAAACTATGTAGTGGTAGGAGGTGGAAGGCATCTTGTGGAACAGAGTAGTGAAAGAGGAGGGAAGCTTCTAGAGGAAGGAAACCCTAATGAGTGGGGTCCATGGAGAGGGAGCTCACATTTTTTAAAAGGAGGACAAGGAAGCCATTGTTTCTCATGTTGAGTATTATTCATCTTTGGTCTTTTAGACTTGCTGCAATCTCTTGGTGCTTAGCAAGAATTTCAGGGGAATTCCTATTTAGGATTTCCTCTCCTTCTTGAGTAGCTCTTGGAGGATTGCACTCCATTCCCCATATTCAAACATTGAGGTCAAGTATCATCCTTCTTCATTAGCCTAGTTTCAGCTGGAGATTGTGCAGTGTTGTTGGGTGTTGCTGGGGAGGTTTTCTACAACACCATCTTTGGCTAGTCTTTCAGAGGAGGGAGCTTCCATCCCTTTGGCAGATCAGAAAGGAGGTTTATGAGCATAGTCCACCATCTGTGGCACCAATACAACCACTTACCATCATTAGCAGCGCAATCCCTCTCTTAGACAACGTTATTCTTGGAGAGCATTTGCTGTGAGGGATTAGCAGATAGTTTGGAGGGTGAGATATTAGGTGAATGGATCAGCCTTTCACTTCAGATTTCCATTGGAGGAGGGTTCTTCATTTGATGCATCCATTTCAGCCTTCTCCATCCATTTCCAGTTCTTGAGTTGCAGTTTCTACTGCAACTCCGGCATTTTTGTACTTCACCCATTTTTAGTAGATTTGAGCCAATCCTCCTAGAGGATTGATGTATCGTATTTTCAGGGGTTGAGATCATGCTCCCCCACTTTATTTGAGCTCCATATTGTCATATCTTTGTATCATTATCATTTATGCAGCAATGCCTTTATAAAACATTCTGTCATAGCCTAGGGCTTATTTCATATAACAATGTTTTTCATATTTATCATGCAAGTGATGAGAGGCTTTTATTGTATTGTTTGAATGATTGATTCCTCAATTCATTGAATTCCTTTTACTACTATAATCATATATTTTGGTTATTTACTTCTTCTGATAAGAAATCTCAGAAAAATAATGTAGAGAATCCCTTGTATGTTCATAGTTTATTGCAGCCCCATTCTTTGGGCAATTTCTAAAGGGAACTAGGTGTGGGAGGCTTGTCTCACCACCCTAGAAGGATTTCCCTGGTCCCAACTCTTGGGTTTTGGTCTTAGACACATTGGTATAAGGGATACAGGTCTTGGTATCAAATCCTGCTACCTCCATTTCTGGAAAATGTGTTTTCCAGCCATGGATTGCTAGCCATTCCCTATTTTAGGATATTACAGTGGTATCAAAGCACCTATCTTGGCTTAGCCTGTGGCCTTCAAGCCCAAGAAAGAAGAAGAAGAATATGATGAAGAAGATGAGCTTGATCTCATTTATTTTTATAACAAAGAAGAGCCTCACCAAGGAGGAGAAGCAAAGAGAAGAAGAGGAAGGTCCATGCACTTCCTATTCTCAAAAAGAAAACAAGCATGAGAGATTCTTGGATCATAAGGTTCTAGATCAATACTTGAGTGAGTATAAATCCCATTCTGCATCATTGAAGGGAGCTACAACGTTCCCACATTTTATTCAGCAAAAGGAGGAGAGAAGGTTCTATGGCAAAAGAAAAATCTTAGGAAATAGGTTTATATTGTCTACATTTGATGGGAACACTTCAGCTAGAGCTTGGGTGAAAAATCTAGAGGCATTTTTCTTGCTACATCTAGTGGCAGAGAAAGAAGCAGTGGAGATTGCAGCACTGCACATGGAGGATGCAGCCTATGTTTGGTGGTTCAAACCCTTGTTCCATTCAAGGATGAGCTCTTTTGTAGAATTTACTCAAGGGTTAATCAAGACCTTTGATGGAGAAAGAACAAGGGAGGAAGGGCTCACACCACCATGGGAGGAGGATTGTACCAATGCTGCTACAGTTTTGGAGGAGAAGCCTTCTACATATATGGATGAGGAAGCCATTGCATTGGAGGAGACAACTAATGCAGCCACACAAGAAGATCCCAATATCCACCAAGTTATGAGTGAAGTTCCACTTTCCATTTCAGCAAACAATTTAAGAGAATGTGGAAACTCACATGTAGAGGTCCAAGGATCTATACACTTTGCTATTTTAGAGCACCATGATTACACTACACTGTGCAATGGGTTCAAAGAGGAGATGGATGCTCATCCTCATGCACTTTTAATGAGTCTCATTCAGCCCTTGAGGTTGGGATGTGGACCATTGGAGGATGAAACAAACCATGGAAACTTCATGATAAACAAGGAAACATACTTTGAACCGGAGGTTGAAACAACTACTATACCATTGGAGGAATTAGCAGTGATGTTAAACATGGGTGGAGAGGAGATATTACTGCCATCACATTTGGGTCCTCATGGATCCAACATAGTCATGAGTGAGAGATATTTTCTAAAAGGTCTCCAAGGAGCTGCATTTCAAATTTCCATGAAATGCAAAGGGGAAGGTATGGCTTGGGAGAATGGTGATCCTCATGAGAGGAAAACCAAAGGAGGAAAGAGGAGAAGAAATCCACAAGGATTTGAGTGAGTGTGGATGAGGAGCAAGAAGCTGATTAGCTACTTTCAAATATATGATACCGGGCAGCAAGAGGCTTGTCTACGTTGCCTCCTCTTGAAGGAGTTTGGCCATCAATTGGTGTACCCTTTTTCCAGGAGGATGGGAGTAGAGAAGAGGTGGCAAGGTGTTTACATCATTGAGCAGCATAGAGTAGGGATACATGGAGCTGATATGGTATATATATTAGTCATGATACCTTCATCACATGAGTTACACGATGTGAGCATGAGGAGGCAGCAAGCACTTGGATTGCTTGAACTATCTTGGAGAGAGCACAAGCAGATTTTCTCTCATTTGATGTATGGTGTTGCAGTAGTAGAGGAGGGCACTCTCATAGTGAAAAGGGATTATCCCTTGGCTTGGACTGATCGGGAGGAATTTCCATCTTGGGAGAAGCTTCATATTTGTAGCAGCATCACCAGAGGTGTTCTTGACAAGGAGCATGACAAGAGACAAATATTAGCATGGACAAGAGACTTTTTGCATGAGCTCACAGTGCTGACACTTGGGAGCAGGGTCAAATACATGGATCCATCTATCATATTAATTCAAGCTTATGGTAAGAGCCTTGTGTTTACATTTTCTGATTTACATACTCTTATCATTATGTTGCAGTGCATGGCTCCTCAAAGGGGTAGATTTTTCATGTTTCTCCACAAGCAAAGTTGGGCCAAACCATATGATGGAGACAACCATATTTTACATGGCCTTAGGAAAAAAAATTTCCATTATACACATGTTCAGCTAATTCATATGATTAGCATTTTATTTCAAAACATTTTTCCTTGTACATTTCTAAAGCAACAGTTTGCAAACTATGTTATGCACCCTTGGGAGACTGTTGGCACTTTCAAGTACCATATGAAACCATCAGTAATACCCCTATTTTATTGTTGATCATGATTATATTTCATGTTATGTCTCATATTCTCATTGGAATCATGATCAGAAGATTGACACATGAATTTAGTGTGTCCTTGAGGGAAGATGATTCCCACAGTTTATGCATGGCATGTTTTAAGGGGAACATGAGGAGAGACATGGCCACCACAACCACTTATTTGCCTTATTTTGAGGTGGGTCATGAGTTTGATGATGATATCCATCCATTTTATATATATGGGCATTTATTTTATCTTGTATTATTGATTCACTCATCTATTTACTATTCAGTAGTAGAGGTGGTATTTTTTGTACAGTACTTGCCATGTTATTTTCTGCAGCTGCAGTGGATGAAGTTGCATTGTAGCCCTATGAGAAATTGTTTGTACCTTGTTTCACATGGTATAAACTACAAAAAATGTGTAATTTGGGTATTCTATGATGATCATGTCCTACTCATCATGGATGAGATGTCTTGGGCCAGCTAGATTAGCATTGATGGAGGAGATATCCTTGGAGGATTTCTCTTCAATTTGCCAGTTGAGGGAAATATTTTTACAGCCCATGATCAGAACACACTCTACACTTATCACAAGTGGAGAGAAGAAAAACATGGGGCAATCTATGAGGCTTTCCATACTCATATTTTCAGCCCACCTTCATTTCTGGAGCTCAAGGTGGAGGGAGATTTCTATGAGTTGCCATGTTGGGAGGCAACTTATGTTGTATGGATGATTGCTTGGGGATGGGAGATTCATATTGGGATGATGAGTCCCATTATATATCAGATATCATGCATTAAGGAGGAACTTATACATCCCATTGGTTCCTTCATGGATATTTCTTTCTACATGATAGCTATTTGGGGATGTTCACCAAAAGCTAGATTGCATATGTTGGAGGGACAACTTGGACACTTGATTGATGATATGGCATACTTTTATTGGAGAATTTTATCAAGAAAATATTCTACAGGGAAAATAAGGGGAAATAAACCAGTCTATCCTTGTACCTACATGAGGACAAGCAATCTTTGAGAGGGGAGGACTGTAATATCCCAAATTTTGTGGAATATTAATTTTTTCCATTTTCACCTAGGAGATGAATAAAATGGGTAAAAGATCCATTCATTTCATGATTAGGGAACAAAAATATTCTTAGTATGAAATAGGATCACTTATAGATCTAGATTTTCACACCTCCATGTGTGAAAAGAGACTTTTGTAGGAGGACTAGGTCAAGTTTGACCAAGTCAAACTGCGCAGTGGTAGGAGGTGGAAGGCATATTATGGAACTGTGCAGTGAAAGAGGAGGGAAGCTTAGAGAGGAAGGAAATCCTAATGAGTTGGGTCCATGTAGAAGGAGCTCAAATTGTTTAAAAGGAGGACAAGGTAGCCATTGTTTCTAATATTGAGTATTATTCATCTTTGGTCTTTTAGACTTGTTGCAATCTCTTTGTGCTTAGCAAGAATTGCCAGGGAATTCCTGTTTAGGATTTCCTCTCCTTCTTGAGTAGCTCTTGGAGGATTGCACTCCATTCCCCATATTAGGACATTGAGGTCAAGTATCATCCTTCTTCATCAACGTAGTTTCAACTAGAGATTGTGCAGTGTTGCTGGGTGTTGTTAGGGAGGTTTTCTACAACACCATCCTTGGCTAGTCTTTCAGAGGAAGGATCTTCCATCCCTTTGGGAGATTAGCAAGGAGGTTCATGAGGAGATTCCACCATTTTTGGCACCAGGCCAACCACTTACCATCATTATCAATGCATTCCCTTTCTTAGATAGTGTTATTCTTGGAGAGCATTTGTTGTGAGGGATTAGCAGATAGTTTGGAGGGTGAGATATTAGGTGAAGGGATCAGCCTTTCACTTCAGATTTCCATTGGAGGAGGGTTCTTCATTTAATGCAGTCATTTCATCCTTCTCCATCCATTTCCATTTCTTGAGTTGCAGCTGCTACTGCAACTCCGACATTTTTGTACTTTGCCAATTTTGACTAGATTTCAGCCAATCCTCCTAGAGGATTGATGTATTGTATTTTCAGGGGTTGAGATCATGATCCCCCACTTTATTTGAGCTCCATATTGTCATATCTTTGTATCATTATCGTTTATGTATTAGTGCCTTTATAAAAAATGATGTCATAGCCTAGGGCTTATTTCATATAGCAGTGTTCTTCATATTTATCATGCAAGTGATGAGAGGCTTTTATTGTATTGCTTGAATGACTAATTACTCAAGTCATTGCATTCATTTTACTGTTGTAATCATATATTTTGGCTATTTACTTCTTCTCATAAGCAAGCTCAGAAAAATAATGCAAAGAATCCCTTTTATGCTCATAAATTTTTGCAGCCCCATTCTTTGGGCAATTTCTGAAGGGAACTAGGTGTGGGAGGCTTGTCTCACCACCCTAGAAGGATTTCCTTGGTCCCAACTCTTGGTTTTTGGTCTTAGACACATTGGTCTAAGGGATCCAAGTCTTGGTATCAAATCCTGCTGCCTCCATTTTTGGAAAATGCGTTTTCCAGCCATGGATTGCTAGCCCTTCCATATTTTTGGATATTACAATATGATAGTGAATCTCCTCTTTGAATTTTTCCCACATGAATCCCTCCAAGATATTATGGTATGTTCTAATGAAACCAATGGGATTGGAAAGAAATATATCATAGGCTGAATGTATTAGTTTATCCTTGAGATTTGAATCTCTAGTCAAGTAGATCTGGCCATGAAAATAAATGACTCCATCACCCACTCTATACCTCCCATCTATCACTTTCCCATCAAGAACCTTACATGTTGTAATATTCCAAATTTGGAATAACACAACAAGCCTGCTGAAATAACGCACTCCTAGGAGATTGATGTATAGAAATGAGTTTACAGCCCTTGGATCCCTTAGATCAACAGATATGGAGTCTAGATACAAAAGGGGAGCAAAAACAAATCAAACTACGTGTGGTAAACAAATCTCCCACCACCTAGTCTAGATGAAAAACACCCTACAAGAGGGGATGCAACTATGCACAAGAAATTGCTTCAGAAATAACACAGTCTTGGACAGTATGAGTAGGAGGCCATCAAATATGATTAACTTATGAATTTACAACAACAAATCAGAATTACAATGAATCCCTTTAAATATACAGTAGAATACATGAGACAATAGAGCAAGAAATATTTAGAAAAGAAGGCTACAACACATATATATCTGCAGAAACGGCTCAACACCGTTATTTTAAGGAGCTACAGAAGATGGATATAGATATAGGACATATCTGTGGACAAAACATCAGATCTATTTTAGATCTTGAAACTAGATAGTCTTATTTACAAGATTCGCTTGGGGTTTTGACCAAATCATACATAAAAAAGAGTAGATCTGATTTTTAAGTTGCAAATCTGTAAAATGTTGCAGTAATTTCTGAATATAACTTTAAATTACAATAGATCGGATCTAAACAGAACATGGATCATCAAGCTAATCCATGGATCACCAAAGTGAAAGGAAAAGCACAACACTAGAGATCTCTCATCAAAACTAGGATCAAAACACCCTGAAGAATCACATATGAGAATAACGCAGTCCCTTAATGAAAAATGCATTGTAGCTTGAATAACATAGATGGCCATCTTCCAAGATATAGATCTAAAGAAAAAATAGGAGAGGCACTCTTCTAGGATGTTAAAAGACACACTCCATGAGAAGAGGCTCCCAAAACAAGCTGGTTCTCTGCAGATCTAGAATCTCACTTGCTGCAGATTGCAAAAGAAGACAAACCCTCACTGGATCTGCATTGCAATTGAAAGTAGAGCTTGGCCTCAAGCCTAATAGTGGATCAAATTAGAAAATACTCCTCCAAGAACCCTCAAAGGAAGAGGTGGAATCTCTACATAGGAACTCCAAGTGCTAAGCAACACAATTCTCTACTAAACAACAGAGAATAGTATTTGTCTAAGCAGACAAGATACTCAGAAATATAATCAATCAACCTCCTCTTGCTGCCTTCCCCTTCCTTTTATAAGATGAAATCCTTTGCAAACCCTAAACCACCTTGATGAGTTAGCTCCTTTCTCATGAGGGACCTCCTTCTAGAACTACGTTATCCCTTCATGAGGTACATTGAACCTAGACAGTGTTGTAGATTTGGTCAAGGTTTACCCAGTCTCATAGCTCAAACCCCTTTCACACCTGCTAGTGATTTATTTACATGGACCAAATTCATCTTTGTTTACATGGGCATTGATTTATTCAGTCTTTTCAGGAGTTTTACATTTCCTCCTTTATTCATTTATTCATGCAACAAATAATAAAACAAAAATGAATATTCCTCTTAGCTTCGGGTAAGTAGGAATATTACACATGTGAAGGATTTATTGGAATATTATACCAATATTTGGGACTCCCAATATGGATCTAGGCTTCCCAATAATGACAACGTTGTAGAAATCTGAAATGAAGTATCTGTCATATCATAACTTTCCTCTTTGACATGATCAATGCCAAAGCCACATGTTGGAGTAATGTTACCCCAATCTTGTTTCCTCTCTTACAGCTGATATTTCCCAAGACAAGATTGGAGTACATGGAAGTCATCATCCTCTTGAAAGGTATCTCTTCTCCAAAACTTCCATAGTTTTTCCAATGCATGCAAGAGTGTTAATAACCTCTTGTCATATTTAGAAATCTTCCTCATGTGTGGAAGCATCACTTGCTACTCCAAGGCTATGGAGTGGCCATTTGACACCATGCTCATGTCATCATAGATTTATGAATCATTTTCCAGCACAAATAGCTGAGTGGGAGACAGTAATTTCCATATCAGAAAATTGTTCACCCCTCCTTTGAACCCATCAATGGTTCTCTGTGCTATGATAGCTCCTCCCAAGGCTACTTCCCTAGCCAAATATATCAATGCTATACCATGTTGAGATAACTCCTTATTCATCTTCCAATGAGGGGGTCTCCGTGGTGGAATGCCTCCATGTAAAGAGACATCAAAATCTGAAGTAGACTATATAGGTGAGTGGACTAATTTGTTCCTCCCTTCACTGCATAAATCAACCTCCTTCTCCTCTATATAAACCCCTTGAAATAAACAAAGGTGCATGCTATCCCTCCTTTGTTTCTGATCCATATTTTCTTCTCCTCTTTTGACCAAGGAACTGTAGCCCATCACTATTGTCACATGATGCTCCTTGGGAACCTTTTACAAAGATGAAAAATCTCCTCCTCTTGAATAAATAGCATCATGCCCGTCCCCATGTGTTGATGGCTCTTCTCCTGAAGTGACAACACTGTTACTTCCTTTCTGCTTTTCCTCCTCATCAATATTTGAGAGTACCTCTTCAACAATGAGAGACACTAGATCTTGGTATTATTTTCAAGGAGGAATCTCCATGTCTTCATTTTGAGAAGAATGTTCTTCTTGCAATGTGGATCTTGCCCTTGGCAAGGTATCATACAATTTTTTATCCCCCTCAATAGAAATTTGGAGTGGAGTTGGTGTAATAGATCTTCCCAACTCATGCAAAGGTTTTAAGTGTTTTTGTTTGGCTAGCTCAATAAAATATGTTTCAGATTTTTTTACATCAAATCTCTTCACTAATCTCTTAGTCAATCTTGCATAAGTAGCTATATTTGCATGATTAAATGAAGAATATTCATAAACCCACCAAGTGTGAGCCTTACCTTCAAGATGCAACAATACTATCCTGAGGGCTTCCCTTTCTGAAACTTGATGTAGATGAAAATATGAGTCTAGCTGATCTATCCAATCCTTGGCTATGAATGTGAAGGACCCATGAAAATTTGGTAGAAAGAATCTATTTATTCTACTTCTGTTATGATTGATGGGTCTTATTTCCTCCTTCAGTTGGAAAAAATCTTGGAATTTCAAGTGCTCCTTGAATCTCCAAGATTGAGATTCATAATCCTAAAGATAGTCACTCAAAGTCTCCTTTTTTGGTGCATCTTCTTCCTCCATCTCTCTTGCTGTAAATATGGGCATAAAATTGCAGTGTGAATCATAATGTGTGGCTGCATGCTCACACCCATCATGTAAAAATCTATGGTTTTCTTCATATTCAAACCCCCCTGGAGATTCACTACAAATCTCCCTTCTCATCTTCATCATATCCTCCTTGATGCTCTACATAGTTTGAAAAAGAAGCTTTGAGAGCCTCTCTTCCTCCTTTCATCCAAATAATGGAGTATTGTCTTTTTTTCTTTTTTAAATAACCTCTTCTTGTGAGAGGCTTCTCCTTATGGTGACATATTGAAAAAATGCACAGGCTGAGCCAAGATTATGCTCTGATACCACTGTAATATTCCCAGATGGGGAATCAGAAATATAGCTCATAAAATGAAAACAACGACAAATATTTAACACATGAAACCATGAGACCAATATGGAGTCATAACATTATGTATTACAGCAGAAAATAAATACAAAATAGTGAGGAATAAACCATATTCAATGAGGAAACAAGCCTCCCATAAGCAATCACTCCCAAATATGAGCTGTTGTTCCAATAAAAAATTCCGCAGAGAAACTATGGTGCAATCATATCAAGCATAAATAAATCTGGAGATGAAAAAATGATATAAAAATATAGATATATGCCTCAATAGAGTCTAAACATATAGATCTGGGCACTTGATCATCTTTCCAAGGCAACCCAAGAGGGTTTCCAGAAAATGCACATAATGTGCCAATGTAAGCTCTAGCCCTAGGGCTGAAGATATGCTGCAACAACCGAAATGAGAATTTATGGTTGAAGCTGATGTAGAAACCTACAGCTCTTATCCAATAGTTCCCCCGGATGAAAGAAAGGATCCTCCGCTGAAGAAATCACGTCCCAAAAAAACAACTGCAATTATCCCTGCAAATCCTCCCTAAAATAATGCAGATCTGGAATGAAACTGCACTGTAGGGGATAAATAATCCTTATCATGCTACTAAATGTGTCAATAAATATCAAGGGGCTTCTTTACAGGTCTTCCAATGGATGGAAACCTTCCTCCACTGCAAAACTAGCTCTGAAGACACCCAAAATGATCCTCCACTACTACACCCTGCAACACAGCACAATATTTTGTAGAAACTATGATGATGAAGAAATTTGTAGCTTGGCCTAAAGCCTGAGTGTGGAGATGAAGTGCAATGCTCCTCCAAGATGCCTCTCAAGGAAAGAGATGGGATTCCCACTTGGGAACACCCTGTGCTAAACAACACTGCAAACTCAACTAAACAGCTGAAGAATGCCAAAAGTCTAAACAGACCATATAAAAAATAATAAGCCAAAACATAACCCCATATGGCTTCCATCCTCTTCCTTATATAACTTATGAGATTTATTTCCGTTGGCCCCACTCAATTAGGTCATTATCTTCATGAAATAAATCTCCCTCCAAAACTACGTTACTCCTCATTTAATGTCCACTCCTCCATAACAACATTATTGATTTGGTCAAAGTTGACCTATTCAACATGATCCAACCCTTGTTCACATTCAAAGGTGCTTTATTTAGCTGCTCGGAAGGTCTCCTTTCAGACTTGAAGTGTTTTTATTGCCGCTAAAGAGATTTATGGGTCTCCCTGCCCATTTATTCACCTACCTAGTGGAAAAATAATCCATAATATTCTTTTTAGCTAAAAGCTATATTTTAGGAATATTACAATTTCAGATTCCATGCCTCAAGAATTCCTCTAAACAGCATATAGTTTCCTCCATGGATATTCCACTTTTTCATGATGATACATATTTTGGATTGTCACCAAAATCTAACTTTCATACTTGGGAGGAGAAACTTGGAGATTTATTAATGATACAACATCTTATTCATGGGAGGAACTTATTATATGAGAATGCTATAGGAGGAGGAGAGGAGGCTCTTCAGTTCTATCCTTGCAGTTTCTTGAGGACAAACAAAATTTGGGAGGGGAGGACTGTAACATTCCTAAATTAGCATGCAACTAATTGGAATATTAATTTTTTCTCCTGTCATTTAGATGGATGAATAAATGGGTAGGGGGGCCCATTAATCTCTTAATTAGGAATAAAATCCCCCTTAATGTGAAAAGAGATCATCTTCCTGGCTGGATAAAGCACCCACATGTCTAGAGAGGGGTTAATGCATGTGGAAAAGTTCAAGTTTGAACAAATAAAAAATGCTGGTATGGAGGGAGTGGATCATCAATGAGAGACAGTGCAATGTGAAAGGGATAAAGTATCCATGATAGTAGTGAATTTAATGAGTGGGACCCAAGGTGAGAAGGATCACCTCATTTATAAGGAGGGAAAGGCAACCATATATGGTTATGTTATTGATTATTGATTTTGTGCTCTATATGACTTTTTCCTCTCTCCAGCTGTTTAGATGAGATTGTTGTGTTGTTTAGCACAGGGTGTTCCTGAGCAAGGATCCCATCTCTTTCGTTGAGAGGTCTCTTGGAATTGCATTATACTTCACTTCCACATTCAGGCTTCAGGCCAAGCTTCATCTTACATCTACAACGCAGATCCTGTTGAGGGTTGAGTTGTGTTGCAGGTTGCAGTTGTGGAGAACATCTTTGGGTTACTTCAGTGCTTATTTTCAGTGGAGAAGGGTTCCTTTGCATTGGGAGGAAAATCAGGAAGACTCTTGAGCTTATTTTCATACCTTGGCATCAGGCCACTTATTTAATTTCCCCTATAGCACAGTTTCATTCCATATTTGCGTTATTTTGAGGGAGGAGTTGCAGGGTGGTTTCAGCACACAATTTGGGGAGGAGGTTTTCTAGTGAAGGGATCTTCCTTTCATTTAGGAGGTTTATTGGAGGAGGGTACATTATTTGTTATATCATATCAACCACAACTTTCCAAATCTATTATTGCAGTGAGTCTTCATCCCTATGGCTTTGATTTAGGTCTTTTACATTGGTGTATTGTTGCAAACCCTTTCGCGGTTCCTTTCTAAAAGTTGTATAGAGCCTTGATCTACATTTGTTGTATATTTTGAGGCATATAATAGCCATAGATATTTATATGTTCATATGCTGTAGCAGTCCACTTTATGACTGCCCTATAGCAGTCTTCTAGCATTTTCATATATAGTAGCAACACCTCTTTTGAGGGTTTTATCCATTAGAGGCTTATTATATCTTGTTGTACCTCTTATCTCCCATTATTTTGCATATATATGTTGTTGTTATAATGAATAGAAGGTCTCCATATTGGCCTCTTACTTTTATATCATGTTAGACACTGCTATACCATCATTTCAATGTAATATATGCTTTCACTTGGGAAGGATTTCAAGAAAAAATAATCCAAAAAATATGAAGCACCAAAAAAACACGGTGAGTTTGTAATATTCCTAAATTAGCATGCAACTAATTGGAACATTAATTTTTCATTTTTTCATTTAGATAGATGAATAAGTGGGTAGGGAGACCCATAAAGCTCTTTATTAGGAATCAAATCCCTCTTAATGTGAAAATGGACCATCTTAATAGCTCGATAAAGCACCTCCATGTGTGAACAGGGGCTAATGCATGTGGACAAGGTCAACTTTGACCAAATCAACAACACTGTCATGGAGGGGTGGCATTCATTGAGGGAAAACGCAGTTTTGGTTGGAGACTCCTTACATGTAAGTATTATATTAAAGGAGTGGGGCCTAGGGTTAGGAATCTCAAAACTCATATAAGGAAGAGGATGGCAGCCATATTGACTCATGTTTTTTATTATTATTTTGTACATGGTCTCTTTAGACTTGTTGCTCTCTTCAGTTGTTTAGCTAAGAATGCAGTGTTGTTTAGCACAAGGTGTTCCTCATCGGGAATCCCACCTCTTTCCTTGAGAAGCCTCTAGGAAGAGTATTTAATTACATTCCCACATTTTGGCATTTTGGGCAAGCTTCAGTCTACAGCTACAGTGCAGTTTTTGGTAGAGTTGTGTTCTGTTGCAGGGTGTTGCAGTGGAGGGTTGTAGCACCCCATTTCTGAGCTATTTTTGCAGTGGAGGAAGAATTATTTCCATTGGGAGGCCAGCAAGGATGGTATTTTGGATTTATTTTTAATTTTGGCACCAGGCTAACTTATTTTCCACCTCCTACAACGCATTTTCCCTCAAGAACTGAGTTGCTTCATTGAGCATTTGCAGCGGAGGTTTCAGTGCTTCAGTTGGAGGGTTAGATCTTCAGTGTTGGGATAATAATTTCAATTAGAAGATATATTGTTGAAGATATATACATTTCATATCAATTTCAGCCACATTTATCCATTTATTCAGTTGCAGCTACACTTCAGCCCTAAGGCTGCATTCCGACATTTTTTTGTTTTGGGTATTTCCAGAAACCCTTTCTGGGTTGTCTTGGAAATGTGTTTGGGAGCTTATATATCTGTTCTTGGAATCATTTGAGCTTTATAACATGAGATATATATTCATCTATCTTTCTATAGTATTTTACACACTAAAACTGTGTTGTCTTACCTCAAGGAATTTGTATAGAAGCTATTTTTCAGTGCTTGAGTTGGAGGGTTAGATATTTAGTGTTGGGATCAACCTTTCACTTGAAATATCTATTGGAGGAGGTGTATACATTTCATATAAGCTTTAGCCAGATCCATCCAGTTATTCAGTTGCAGCTGCACTTCATCCCTAGGGCTGCAATCCAACATTTTTGTGTTTTGGGTATTTCCGGAAACCCTTTCTGGGTTGTCTTGGAAATGTTCTTGGGATCTTAGATCTCTGTTCCCGGCATCATTTGAGATATATAATAGGAGATCTATATTGATCTATATTTCTATAGCATTTTATGCCCTAAAACTATGCTGTCTTAGCTCAAGGCATTTGTATAAAAGTTATTTTTCATGTGATTGTGTATTTGCTTATTAGAGGCTTGTATTGTATTTCTTGAGTGACTTGATCCTCAAGATATTGTGCCTATTATTTGTTGATATGTTTAATAATATGGTTATACATTTGTCTCACATATTGTTGTATCGATGTCTTCACTACTACTTCCCATGTTTATGTGATATTTCTGCTTTCCCCATTTGGGAATATTACAGTGGTATTAGAGCATAATCTTGGCTCAGCCTGTGAGTTTTAGCCAATATTTTATAAGAGGAAGAAAATAGATTTACAAAGATGGAAGGAATGATATTTGTCTCGTCACTTTTCAGATTTATGAAGAACCTCTCCAAGGAGCTCAAGAAAATAATAATGGATAGAAATAATGAGACCTCATTAGGGTTTTAAGATGAGGAAGGTCCATGTACTTCCTATCATCAGAAGAAAGAATCGGTATTGCATAGAGATCCAAATAAATACACTATGCCCTTTTCTTTCAAAGAAGAAGACAAAAGGCATGGAGATGGAGGACACTTAGATCATGATATTCTAAGTGAGTATCTTGCAGAATACAGATCTCAATCAAGAGTTTTCAAGGAGAATCTAACTCTCCCACAGTTCATTCAGCTCAAAGAAGAACGAAGACCTTGCAGCAATAGATTTCTCTTATCTACATTTGATGGGTCATCCACATGCACAACAAGAACTTGGGGAATTAATTTGGATGCATTATTACTACTACATCTAGTGGTAGAGAGAGAGGTTGTTGAGTTTGTAGCGCTGCACCTTGAGGGTGAAGAAAAAATTTGGTGGTTTAGCCATTTGAGTCATGCACAAGTCACTGCATATGCATATTTTACTTAAAGGTTGATCAAGAAGTTTGATAGAAGAAAACCAGAGGAAGAGAAACTTCCACCACCACTTTCTGCAAGAGAACTTGCATTAGGATAAAGAACACTTGCATCTTTGCAAAGTGGTCATGATCTCTTGAAATATAGAGTCCCATGCACTATTATAAAGATGCACGAGGAGGAGGAGAATTATACCAGCACTGGTGTAGCCATAAAGGAGAAACCATCATCATCAGTAGTTGGGGAAGTCATCACACCAGTGGGAGGAATCCTTGTAGCAGTACAATATGTTGCCAAGAAAAACCAAGGTATGCAAATGTTTCCACTTTCTATTATTTCAACACATCTTATGGAAGGTTGTGGGAATATACCATTGCATGACCTAGGGTCAAAGCACATTGCTGATTTGGAGAAGAAAACTATCACTGCTCTAAGGAACCTTGACTTGTTCAAGAAGGAGATATATAGTCATCCAGGGTATTCATTGATGAGTTGCACACAACACTTTGGGTTGGAGTGTAGAATTTTGTAGGATAGGATGAGCATTGTCCTAGGAAATCCAATGCACAAATGTATGTTCAACATTGTGCATAATCATGAGATAACATATGCACCATCATGGAGATCAGCATCACTGTCATTGAGTAGCAGTGATGAGTTGGGGGCCCAATTATTGTTGGGACATTCTGATGACCATTATACTTGTGTGACATTGGATAGGTAGATGATTGATGGAGGACATCTTATGATGGATGATATCTCTCATTATTATGATAAATCCTTCTTGATGAGGATTTCATAGCTTAATGAGAAGTTTTTTCCTACATCTTATTTGGATCCTTGTGAGGTCAACTTGGTCATTGATAAGTGGTCTTCATTTGGAGATATCCAAAAGATTGCATTTCAACATCCCATGAAATGCAAAGAAATAAATATTATTTGGGAGGATGGTATTCTCCATTGGAAAAATACCCATTGGGAGCATGATAGTAGACACTCACCATTGGTTGGATGGGTGATGTTGATGAGCAAGAGGCTAGAGATCCACTTGCAGATTATGACATAGGGGAGCAGGAGGCAAGGCAACGATGTCTACTCTTGAAAGAGTTTGGTTAGCATGTGACATATCCTACTCCAAAGGGTATGTTGGTGGTTGGGACTTGGCATGGCACTTGCATCATATGGTAGTAAGGAGTTTGGCTGTATTGGGGTGATGTGATATATTTCATATCAACCATCATGTTTTTGCTCCATAGTCTATATGGTGATGGTGTGAGGAGGAAAAAAGGGTTGTTGTTTCTTTGGAAACTATTTGGGAGAGTATGGGCTGGTTTTCTCCCATACTTTTCATGATGTTCCAAGAGTAGGTGATGACACCATCATGGTGCAAAGGGGCTACTCCTTAGCCTTGGAGGATCAAGAGGCACTTCCACTTTGGAAGGAATATCCCATATATAGCAACATTATGGTAGATGACTTTGGAATTTGGCATGTCAAAGAATGGATCTATGAGATGACAAGATCCTTATTACAAAGGCCAAAAGCGTTGTCACTTGGGAGCTTGGGTTTGTTGATGGAGTGTTCCCAGGATCACTTCACATATGATGCACCTTATGGACAAGTAGGATATGAGAGTGATGGAGTGGTGGATGGAGATATTTATTACCATGATATGATCTTCTTGACTTGGATCTCCAAGCATAAGAAGAAGGCTTTGCATGCAGCACATGGTTCATTCCTTTTCATGGAGATATGTCATACCACTATGGAGGGCTCATTCATGGATCTAATTATTAGCCTACTCTTAGTACATGGTAAGATTTGTGGTTTTTCACTTATCAATTATCTAACCCAGTATTTTCATTCTCTTGCCATTTCTATACAATGCATTGCTCCACAAGGGGGAAAGCCTCTATTTGGGCTTCCTGGTAATTTTGGGACCAAAATCAATGATGGGGATAGCCATCTCTTGTATGGCTTTGGGAAAGTATTGTGTTATTCTTCATATGCTCAGTTGATATATAATGCCATTTTATTTTTACTAGTAGAGGAGATGACATGCACAACTAGAAATTTGTTGGGAGACAACTTGCCACATCATGTTCTGAAACTACAGTTAGTAAAACTGCACCATAGAGAGAGGATCTTTGAGGATCTGGTTTTATTTTTGCCTCTTGAAGGAAACATTATTACAGCTCAAAATCAGCAGCCACTCTACACTTATCATAAGTGGAGGGATAGACATCATGAGATGGACAATTTGATCTATCAAGTTCAACTATGCAGCCCACTTATGTTGTAGGATCCTAAGGTGGAGGAGTATTTCCATGAGTTACCATTTTGGAGGGTGACTCATTTTCTATGGATGATAGCTTGGGGATGGGAGCTTCACATGGAAATGATAGTTCCCAATATTTTTTAGATTCCATGCCTCAAGAAGGCTTCTAGACAACATATAGTTTCCTCCATGGATATCCCACTACTTCATGATGATAGCTCTTTGGAATTGTCACCAAAAGCTAACTTGTACACTTGGGAGGAGCAACTTGGAGACTTATTTATGAGACAACATCTTGTTCATTGGAGGAGATTTTCATACGAGGGTGATACAATAGGAGGAGAGGAGGCTCCTCAGTTCTATCATTGCATTTGGTTGAGGAAAATAAACATTTGGGAGGGGAGGATTGTAATATTCCAAAATTAGCATGCAGCTAATTGGAATATTAATTTTTTCTTTTGTCATTTAGATAGATGAATAAGTGGGTAGGAAGACCCATAAATATTTTTAGTAGGAATACAATCTGTCTTAATGTGAAAAGGGACCATATTAATAGCTAGAGAACTCACCCCCATGTGTGAACAGGGGCTAGTGCATGTGGACAAGGTCAACTTTGACCAGAACAACAACGCTGTTATGGAGTGGCATTCATTGAGGGACAACATAGTTTTGGTTGGAGACTCCTTCCATGGAAGTAGTGTCTTAAATGAGTGAGGCCTAGGGTCAAGAAGCTCACAACTTATATAAGGAAGAGGATGGCAGCCATATTGATTCATGTTTTTTATTATTATTTTGAATATGGTTTGTTTAGACTTGTTTCTCTCTTTAGCTATTTAGTTAATATTGAAGTGTTGTTTAGCAGAGGGTGTTCCTGGTCGAGAATCCCACCTCTTTCCTTGAGAATCCTGTAGGAATATTATTGCACTACATTCCCACATTCCATCATTCTAGCCAAGCTTCAGTCTACAGCTACAACGCAGTTTTTGGTGGAGTTGTGTTGTGTTGCAAGGAGTTGCAGTGGAGGATTGTAAAACCCCATTTCTGAGCTAGTTTTGCAGTGGAGTAAGCATTCCTTCCATTGAGAGGTCAAAAAGGAAGGTGTTTGGGCTTTATTTCGAATTTTGGCACCAGGAAAACTTGTTTCCACCTCCTACAATGGAGTTTCCCTCAGGAACTGCATTATTTTAGTGAGCATTTGTAGGGGAGGTTTCAGTGCTTTAGTTGGAGGATTATATATTCAGTGTTCGGATTAGCCTTTCACTTGGAAGCTCTATTGGAGGAGATATATGCATTTCATATAAGTTTCAACCACCTCCATCCATTTATTTAGTTGCAGCTACAATTCAGCCCTAGGGATTCATTCCAACATTTTTGTGTTTTGGGTATTTCTAGAAACCCTTTCTGGGTTGTCTTGGAAATTTGTTTGGGAGCTTAGATCTTTGTTCCCAACATCATTTGAGCTATATAAAAATAGATATATATTGATCTATTTTTCTGCAGCAGTTATGCCTTAAAACTGTGATGTCTTAGCTCAAGGCATTTGTATAGAAACTACTTTTCATGTGATTGCATATTTCCTTATTAGAGGCTTGTATTGTATTGCTTGAGTGACTTGATCCTCAAGATCTTGTGCCTATTATTTGCTGAGATGTTTTATAAGATGGTTGTAAAATTGTCTCACATATTGGTGTATTGATGTATTCACTACTATTTTCCATTTTTATGTGATATATTGATGTTTCCCCCATTTGGGAATATTATAGAGTCAGATAGCCTTGGTGAGAAACATAATCCATACTAGTATCTGGGGCCTCAATTTTGGAGAAAAAACCGCATAGTATTATAAAAAAATAAAAATGGGCCTCCCTTAAGGGAAAAACAACCCCAACAAGGTTCCAAGAGTATCAATATTATCCATGAAATAGTAACAACATAAACCAAAAAAAATATTATTTTTTTTTCGTACTAGTGATATATGTACAAAAAATCTCCAGGATATTTAGCTTTTGCTGGAGTAAATAAAAAAAAGCCTGAAATATAGAAATATGAATAGTTAATATGGTCTAGTGCAAGAAACATGGACAACCATCCCATCCTTCTGCTCTATTTTCCATGAGCCCAGATTTTTTTGTAGTCTGTCCTTAGATAAAAGATCAACAGTCCCGTTTCATTCCCAGTAAATATGGAATAAAGAAAAAATATAAAATATATTTTGAGAGCTTGAATCTCTTCAAGAATTGGAAGTAAAAAAATGATTTGACATTTCCAAATGTTGTTAAACCAATTTATGACATTCATGGAGTCACCAAATATTTGAACCGAATCAATGCCTAGGTGAATGAGACAACAAGTGAGGAGTTTAAGAATTTGTAGTTCAACAAAGTTGTGTGTGCCTTCTTAAATTTGTAGTTTAAGAATTTGGTGTATAATCATACCAACCCCAAAGGTTTCTTGGTTATCAGCAGCACCATCAAAATAATCCTAAGGTGTTTCATAATCAATCTGTTTGATCCTTACGTTCCTTGGAGTTTTGGATGAGATAGATATGGGGAGAAAGGATAATATGACCACACATTGCACCGCCATAGAAGAGGGGGAAGAAGAAGTATTATTGAATATCCCTTTTTTTCTAGCCAGCCAGATTCACCACACAACTATGAGGGGAAGGCATTTGAAGTCTTGATATTTTCTTATTTCCCACCAATCTCTCCAAGACTCACCACAATTTTCACCCTGCCAATCGGCCTTAATGTCAGCGAGATATAAAGTATGTTCCCACAGTATTTTAGAAAACCCAAAAGAGAGAAATAGGTGATAATTTTTTTCCTCTGCATTTTGGCATAAGCAGCACCAGCTCGGGCCATTTAAAAACCTTCTTTGTAGAGCATCCCAAGTAGCAACCTTCCTCTTCAGAATGCACTAGAATAATAATTTATTTTTTGACGGTCCTTCCACTTTCCATAGAGATTTGAACCACCATTCCTGGCCACCTCTTTCTCTGTTTTTCATTATATAGCCATAGCCTTCTTTGGGGGATTAAATAGCCCATTTTGTGTGTACCCAACAAAAGGAGTCTGGAAAATATTTGACACAAACTCTAGTTTGGCCAAGTTCTAGAATATATTCCTACAAATCCTACTCCCATTGGAGATCAAGCCTTAAATCCTCCACTAAAATCCAATCTTGAGCTAAAATCATAGTACCTACCAGCTTATCAATATGATTCAGGGTGTAGATTTCTCTATGTCCAAGAGCCTCCCTTATCCCCTCGGATAGTGAGGATATATTACTGCACCCCAACCATGGGTCCAAACCAATGCTGTAATGCTAGCCATCACTAATTCTCCATGCAAGACGATTTTCCACCAGGCTAACTGCCCTTAGAGTAGCTTTCCATATCATGGAGGCCTTTTAAGTATATTTTTTTGGGGTCCTAATCCAATCATCCACAGGAATAGGATCAATATATTTTGTTTTTACTACATTTGTCAAGAGATTGTTCTCGGTTAAGGTCCACCAACCCAACTTAGCATCCAGAGACATAGCAAAGGTATGAAAATGTTTAATGCCCCATCCACCCCACTCCTTAGGCTTTGCAATTTTATCCCATGCCACCCAAGGGAGAAACTTATTATCCTCCTTTCTAGACCATAAGAAGTTGTTGCATAAAATTCTAATTTTGTTAATAATTCTTATTGGAACTGAGGTTAGGGAGATCTAGTAAACTGGAATTTCCATTAAGACAGATTTTACGAGAACAATCCTCCCTACCTTGGACAACCACTTGAAACTCCATAAGTTGATTCTTTTTTCAATTTTTGTGACTAACCAATACTAGTCCTATTTTCCATAGGAGTTTGGATTTAGATAAAAACCTACATATTTCATGCTTAAACCCAAAGTGATCTGGGAGAAAGGAATCAAGTTATAGGTCCATGCCAGGTCGACCTCCGAGATGAAATCCTGGGTAAGGTTTGATTCATGTCTGTTAATTTCCATCCCCGTTGCTTTCATAAAAAGATCCAAGATATTTTTGAACTTTTGTATTTCCATCTGATTCCCATTACTAAACAAGAAAATGTCGTCCATGAATAATAGGTGTGAGATGTAAAGGTCAGTAGCCACATTGATGCCACTAAAATCCCCTCTTCTCCTAGACTAATGAAGTAATTGACTAAAACCCTCCACAAATATAAGGAAAAATAGTGGAGAGGGGGGGTACCCTTGTATAAGCCCTCTCTAATTTTGGAAGAAAGGGAATGCAACCCCATTGATAGGAACAAAAAAATATGCGTTAGAAATACAACTCATAATCCAATTAATGAATTCCTTATGAAACCAAGGTAAGTGAGAAGGAGCCTTAAATAAAGCCAATTGATTCGATCATATTCCTTTGATAGGTCAACATTCATTATCATCCATTTCTTCCTTGACAATTTTATGCTATGTAGAGTATCCTAGTCAATACTTATGGCCTCGCAAATCTGCATGCCATCCAAGAAACCAAACTATTCTTTAGAAATGTTACGTGATAACATAGGTTTTAATCTATTTGCAATAGTTTTTGCAATAAAGTTGTATACACAATTACATAGAGGAATAGGTCTAAAGTCATCAAAAGAGGAGGGATAGTCTTTCTTAAGAATGAGGGCCAGAAAGGTCATTTTGAGAGCACCATGAATATAACATTTTGTTTGAGATTCCTCCACCACACTTGTAATAGTTCCCCCCATAAGTTCAAAGAAATGTTGGAATAATTCCACTGTCCACCCATTTCGACGTAGACTATTCTCTTTTTTCATAGCCTTCAAAATTATGTCTACCTCTTTTTTCTCCAGAGGAACCAATAGTTGATTATTTTCCCCCTCATCCATCTATATGGGAAAGAATTCAGCCACTTTGATAACTTCCCCGATCAAGAAACCTTCCTAATTCCCACAAAGGTTCTTGCAATTATTTTTTCCCGAATGTAGAGACATCCTGGAAAGATTTTACCACCCCTACCTTAGGATGGTAAAGCTCCAAGATGGAATTTGAGTTCCTTCTTGCCTTTGCATTATTTTGGAAAAAATTGATGTTTTCATCACATGCATTTAGCCATATAGAAAAACTTTTTAGCCTCCACAGTTCTTCCGTATCACGAATAATTTTCCTTCTCCCGAGTTCCAATTCCTTTATTCTTCCTCTCGAAGCCTCATCCAGATATCCCTCATCGCCTTGGATATTTATATGATCAAGGGACTCCTCAATATCCCTGAGAGCCTTGGTATCTTTTAAAGCCTTTTCTTTGTCCCAAATAATAGTAGCCCTCTTAATATTTTTCATATTATTAATAAATTCCTCGACAAAAGAGACACCCTCATCCCCAGAGATTGGGCACCACGTATCAAAAACCAGATTTTGATATTCCTCCTATTTCACCCAACCAACATTGAACATAAAAGTAGACCCTAAATTTTTTTTCAGGCCAACCAACCCTATGAGAATAGGGTCATGATGTGATTCCCCATAAATCCCACCCACTATAGAAAGCCAAGAGACCAATATGCAAGATCATCACTGAGAAGGAAACGGTGAAAATTCTTAGCTACCTAAGCCTCCCCCACTCTTTTGTTCCTCCAAGTAGGGGTGACCTTAATAAGATTATAATCAGTCAAGTTCCCTTCCCTCAGTTTTTTTAAGAAGAATTCAATAAGATGGTCATCCCTGGCTTGTGGACCCCACTTCTTAGCCCTCCCTAGGGAAAAATTAAAATCAAACCCCACCACCAGGTTTGGGCCAGTCATAAAAGATCTTGATAGGAGAGTGTTCCAGAAACCCACCCTGTCAGAGCACAAGCCATAAACATTCACTAAGGTGATATCAAATCCAAGTTACATTGTGAAAACCTCCACCCCAATCAGAAGGTCAGAGGTATAAGAATTATTCAGCTTAATTGTACCATTCTTAACTCCCATGACTAGGCCACCATATTTTCCCCTAACATCAGAAGTGAAAGGACCACCCTCGAAGGAAAGAAGAAAGAAAACTTGAAACCTGATCCCCTAAACCCAGGGTCTCTTGAAGCAAAAAAATATCAGGTTTGTAATTGAAGATCTGGTTTTTTAGGGCTATTTTTTTAGGATCACTAGCCACACCTCTGCATTTGAAGGATGATACAATCATTTAGGCACAATTTCTGGGGTGACCATTGCTCTAAGTGACCCTTTAAGGGATATTTGTATTCCTTATACTATGTCAATCATAGCTCTTAGCTGGGCTTTTGAGATGTATGATTTCCTACCCCTGTTCCATCTTGATTTTTCAATAAGGGGAGTCTTTCCTAGTCCTCCAATCATCTGAGTCTCCAACATATTTTTATCTCTATGTCTTAGGTTATAGGGAATGTCATCAATGGATAATTTGGGAATAGTGGTAATTATACTATCCATGGCCAAAGAGATATTTCTAACACATAAATATGTATTTTAATCTAGCGTAGAGGGACCAAGCATCGTCGTGCATTTTAAAAAATAATTAAAAGAGTTTAAAGTAGGAGAAGATGGATAGCGAGCAATACCCTTGAAATCCAAAGTAGAATTAACAGGGAGTGGCACAGTCTTCTCCTAGCTGAGTCCCATATTAGCATCCAAATCCACTGCTCTATTTTGAATTTATGGAGCTTCCATGGGTGACGACTCCACTGCATGTAAAATTGTATCCTCATCACCCTTATCCTTCTTTCCTTCCATATCATTCTGTGTTACCCCCTCTCACCTATGACTAGGTCCATGCTTTGATCCACCTTTATGGAACCTACTTCTTTTAAGGCCAAGTGGGCAGTCCCGAGTCAAGTGTCCATGTCTATGACACTAATCAGAATCGAGAATAGGGTAAAAAATTAGCTCAAAAATGAAAGTGCTCAGAATTTAACCAAACCACAACCAAAGTGATCAGACTATTGCAAGGAATCCAATGCAACTTGTTTCGTAAAAAAAAGAGTTCAGATGAAAGAGTTATGGTCTACTGGTCGCCGCTCAAAACATAATTTTTTTTTTTTAATATTTTAGAATAGGTACAACTGATGACATGGCAGTCTAGTCAACATGCAAAAATATTCTTCAGTTTTTTTCCAATGGGATTGTGACAAGTGCCACAATTGGATTCACCAATTTTTTTTGTGAAGGAAAAAATTTCCCAATGTCCTCCAAGGTTGAGTTTGGGTTCATTAATTTTTATGTGTTGGAGTTATTTTTAATTAATAAAGTTGGATTAATATATATATATATATATATATATATATATATATATATATATATATTAATTGTATTAATTTTAAAAACTTTATTATATTATTTAAATTCCATACATATCATTTTTTAAACCCCATTTCAAAACACAAAGTTCCAAAGTTCTAAAACCATGCGTTGGCATGTTATTTTAACATAGTGGAATTTGAATATATTTGGAGGCACATCAAATGTGCATTGGGAATGCACTTTCAAAATATTTTAAATGGAGTTGCATACATACATTAAGGTTGGAGCATGTATTAAATAATGAGGTCTTATAAAAACGGTTAATGCATAAAAACATATAATGGGTGTGGAAGTTAGGGTTTGACCCTGTGACCTCTACCCCACCGCTCCACCTATTTACCAATGCACCATGCCATCAAACCTTGAAATATACGACACGAACCTTATAATTAAATATGGTTCAGACTTCAGAGGGCGGGAATGGAGTGGGACAACCCTCCTCGCAATGAAAACGCGACAAGTGTCCCATGCTTAAGCACCCACTTAAGTGTGTCTTAGTGTGCACTAAGAATTCTTATCTACTACTTAATATTCAGTTAGCAGTTGGTTTTTTTTAGCAGATTCCCCAAATTTAGTGGAACTTCAAAATTTGGTGGAGCTAACTCGCATTTTTCCAGATTCAGAGGCAAAATCTAGGGAAAACTTTAATGAGGCTTATCTTGGTCAATTTTCGACCAATTTTTGCTCAAGGATAATAATTCTTAGTAGATTGGAATGCTATGAATCCATTGGAATAGCTTGAAAAGGAAATGAAACTCATCTATAGATGTTTTTGGTATGTTGAATAATTTTGAAGCCTAGGGCCACTAGGAGGGAAGGCCATGCCCAAATCATCTGAAGGCCAATTTCAATGAGTGGATAGTCAATTTTTGATGTATTTGATGCTTTGAAGATAGTAATATAGTTTATAGAGGCGTTTGAGCACATCTGAAGGTGATTTTTTCACTTTGGATATTAAGCAAGCCCATGGCCACCGTGATTGGAGGTCAAGCCTAGAGGAGATGGTAACTAAATTCAGAGATTGAATAGTGATTTTGGGGCTATTTCAGTATTATAAAGCCAATAGAATAGTAATAAAATCCATTCGAGAAACATATATTCTTGTAATCATAAATTTTAATCATAATCCCAAGAGGGCCTAGCTAGTTAAAGCAGGTCCATGGAGATGTAGCCCAAGAGTGTTGAAATCCATCGTCATCCATTGTGCTATGTGATTGCTATGAGTTATATTTCAGTATTTGATTTGTTTTATATGAGTTTTTAATTGTTAGTTAACTCATAATTTGATCATGAAAGAAACATGGAACTACACACATAAACCTCTTCACAAATGGTTAATTGAGCCGATCCTTAAACACATTTTTAATATCGACGAGGGAGCTTGCATAACAATAAAAAAATTTCCCATATTCAGATCAAGCTAGTATTAAAGAAAAAGTTTAGCTCATTTTAGAAAAGTTTAGATATTTCTTCTATAAATATTGGTTGTTGAATTTGTGCAAGGAGAATTTAACAATTTGCAAAGTTTATGTGTGAAGGAGAAGGTCAAAATTGAGACTTCAGATTCTCAAAATCTCAGCAATGAAGATTTGTTTGGATTGCATGTTTGATGGAAGCTTCATTAAGCATTGTTTCTAGTCAATATTCCTTAAAAAAACTCTTTGATAAAGAGATGTTTCAAAAAATCTACATCATGATTGATAGGATGCAAGAGAAATATGAAGATAAGAGGGAGAGAAGTAAAATTCAAGAGCAGTTCAATTCCATGAAGGATGACAAGAAAGAGATTCTTGAAAAGATGCATGAGATGGATAATCAGCTCCATATTACAAATGAGAACCTTGAAAGGATGCATGAGATGGAGACTTAGCTCCATGATGCCAAGGAAACCTTAGCCAAGAATGTGCTTGAAAAAGAGGTATGAAATTCAATTTTATCTTCAATTTCCTCTCAAAATGAATGTGTATTTTCTTTTGAAAGACACACTAGAGGAATAGGGTCCAAATTATTGATGAATATGGGCTATGAAGGTAAAGGGTTAGGAAAACATGCACAAGTCATAGTTGAGCCAATTGTTGTTGAGGAAAGGCCTAAGTATTTGGGTCTTGGTTAGGGACAACATGATGGAGAAATATCTAAAGCCAAGGAGGCACATGAAGGTGTTCCAAGAAGGACTTTCATTTCATGTTCATTACCTCAAGCTTGTGAAGATTGTGTTCATGAGGAATGAAAAAGTTTTACACCCACTTTTCTAGAAGGTGCTCATAAGCATGCAACTAATGAGAATGGTGAACAAGAGGATGTTGAAATCTCTACAGTAATTGAATTCATTTTTGGTATTCTGAAGAGAGCTATTACCTCATCAAATTCACCTCCTCAAGAAGGAAAAAAAGGTGAATGTTCAAGGTATAATTCCGCTTTTAATTAAGTTGCTTTTGATTATGATAAACATGGAAAATTCTCACATAATATTTGGAGAAAAGTTTCATGTTCCTTTTGTGGTTTGGATAACCATAATGTTTCAAGATGTTGGAAAACGATAGCCATGCATAGGAAACTCTTAAAGCAAATAAGGAAGAAATCCAAAGACAAAGAAAACCATGCTGAAAAGAAGAGGCAAATGATTTGCACTCATTTCCATAAGCAAGGTCATGTTGTAGACAAGTGTTGAACTTTGTATCCAGAAAGTCATCCACAACATTTGAAGAAGGTGGAGAAAGATAATGGAAAGAGTGGAAAAGAAGATTCCATAATTGATGTGGGTCAACATGATTCACATGATGATGATGTGTAGTTGAAAGAAGTGACATTGAAATGGTTTGGTAAGAGATGTTTATATTTCTTATCCAATTAAGGATTTTCATGTCTTTTGATGTTGATGCATTTATTTTCCAATGGAATTCATGTTGCATGCTTATGCCAAGAAGGTGATTGAAAGTGGAGTATGTTGACTCACTTTATTGTAGAAAATTTTTTTCATTTCAGCTTTAAGTATATGTACATATGAATGGATTGTTGTACCTATGAGAGAGTTGAAGAATTGTATACATGCATGAGAGTTTGTGTGTATAAACAATGGAATTTTGATGATTTCATTGTGCTTGGACATGCATGAGTAATTGACTTGTGTTGGTCGATTTCTTTGTTTAACATGTATGTTGTCAACTTGAGAGTGTTGATCATTTACACGTGCATGAGTGTCGACATGTGTTGGTCGATTGTATGTTGCATGCATGTCATATCGACTTGGAAGAGTTGATTTTGTCTTCAAGGATGAATAGTAGATGTTGACGAAGTGTTTCATGGGATGTGAAATTCCTTTTGTTTTGGGAAAATAATCTTCAAATTATTTCACATGCTTATACTTGAATTGAGAGTCATTTGTTGAAGAGGCATGTTTTTTTTTAGTTGTTTTGGTCGATAATTTGACACCAATATGTGAGAGTACATGGTGATGTTCACATGATGTGAAATTATTTGCTTTGAATGAGCAAGAGGATATGTCATCAAGTTGTTTCTTGCATGATGTGTGTGTATTACAAGATGTCAAAAAAATTTATAGCCATTAAAGACCATGTTATGTGTTGATTCCAAGAAGAGAAGGATATGGAAAATGCATTCTTCAAGATGTGGAATTTGGAACCGTGGAGGTAAAAGAATGGCCATTTGTTTTCTTATTTTTACTGATGTTGGAAGCTATTTTTTGTAGTTCAGTCATTGTGAAGAGGAGGAACATGATTCTCAAGGGGAAGAAACCAAGCAATCAATTTGGTACAACAAAAGTGTTATATCAGCAAGCAGCCAACAAATGTTGGATTGGGTCAACAAAAAAAGGAGATTAAAGGTTGAAGAGCCAAGCCATTTGTAAGCCAAGGCAAGGCATGTCAGTGACCAAGTGGTTTTCATATTGATTTTTCCAAGTAAAATCAAGATGAAAGAACTTGGGAAATATAAGAGTGTTCAACACTAATGAGATAACCAAATTTTGTGGGTCCAAAATCATGTTAGTGGTAAGGAGTGATCAGAATCTGGAATAGGGGCAAAACTTAGTTAAAAAATGAAAGTGCTTATAATTGCACCAAAATAGAACCACAACTACATGCCCATCACAAGGAATCCCACAGAACTCATTTAATCAAAAACTAAGTTGGAATGAAGGATTTATGGTCTACTGATTGTCATTCATAATAGAAAATTTAAAAAAAATATTGCAGAACAGGTACAATTGATGACATGGCAGTCCAGTTAGCATGAAGAAAATATTCTTTAGTTTTTAGTCCAATGGGACTGTGACAAGTGTCACAATTGGATTCAATAGTTTGGTTTGTCAAGGTAAAAATTTCCCAATGTCCTCCAAGGTTGAGTTTGGGTTCATTAATTTTTATGTGCTCGAATTATTTTTAATTAATAAAGTTGGGGATATATATAATAATAATAATAAAAACATATTATATGATTAATAAAAACCACAATATATATATATATATATATATATATATATATATAATTTATTTTAAAAACATTATTATATTATTTAAATTCCATACATATCATTTTTTAAACCCCATTTCAAAACCCAAAGTTCCAAAGCTATAAAACCATACGTTGACATGTTATTTTAATATGGTGGCATTTGAATATATTTGGAGGCATATTAGATGTGTGTTGCAAATGTAATTTCAAAGTATTTTAAACAAAGGCACATACATACATTAAGGTTGGAGCATGTATTAAATAACGAGGTCACATAAAAATGGTTGGTGCATAAGGTTGTATTAAATAAGCTTGGTGAATAAAAACGTATTATGGGTGCAGAGGTCAGGCTTAGACCCCGTCACCTCCACCCCACCACTCTGCCTATTTACCAATATACCACGCCATCAAAACTTGAAGGGTAAGGCACAAAACTTATAATTAAATGCGATGCAAACTTTAGAGGGTAGGAATGGAGCAAGCGAGCCCTCCTCCCAATGAAAACACGACAAGTGTCCCATGCTTAAGCACCGAGTTAAGTGCGGCTTAGTGTTCACTAAGCATGCTTATCCAATAATTAATCTTTAGTTAGCAGTTGGAATATTTTTAGTAGATTCCCCAAATTTGGTGCAGCTAAATGGCAATTTTCCAGATTTCGAGGCAGAATCTAGGAAAATTTTTAATGAGGCATATCTTGGTCAATTTTCAATCAATGTTTTCTCACACATAGTCATTCTTAGCATATCATCATGCTATTAATCCATTGGAACAACTTGCAGAGGCAATGGAGCTCATATATAGGTGTTTTTGGCACGTTGAAGAATTTTGAAGCCCACAATCACTGGGACAGAAGGCCATGGCTAGATCAGCTGAAGGTCAATTTCAGTGAGTGAATAATCAATTTTTGAGGTATTTGAGTGTTCTAAAGCCAATGGAACAGTCAGAAAATCCATTGGAGAAACACATATGTTTGTAATCAGAAATTTTACTCATAATCCCAAGATGGCCTAGCTAGTTAAAGCAGGTACATGGATATGTAGTGGTGGAGGGGTGAACTCTATCATCATCCATTGTGTTATGTGATTTTTGTGAGTTATATTTGAGTATTTCATTTGATTTATATGAGTTTGTAAGTCTTAATTAACTCATAATTTGATCATCAAAGACACATGGAACTACACACATAAACTCTTCACAAATGGTTAATTGAGCTGATCCTTAAACACATTTTTAATACTCATGAGGGATCTTGCATAGAAATAACAAGTTTTCCCATATTCAGATGAGACACCTGTGGTAGCGAAAAGGAAAATTTTCATAATCAACCATCTTCTCATAGGAATGGCCTTCCACATTTAGAACGATCTTTGAAATCAATCCCTCCCTTGGAGCTAACTTAACCAAACTACGAGAAATATTCATAGATCTAGTTTCTAACAAGGTCATATCGGCCTCCAGGAATGTACTCAAGTTGTTCTCGATTGCACAAAAAACATTCACTGTCCAAAAACGTGGTGGGAGGGTAGGGAGCCTTACCCACACAGGAATTTCATTCACACGCTTTCTATTAGAGTTGAACATTATGGTCCATTTCTTAAAGAGGACCGGCGTGATGTTAAAACCCCATTTCCTCTCCAAGACCCACTCCAAGGTAGTTAGTTTCTTAAAATTGACCATGAACCATCCTTTCGATAGAGTGATCACTTCCACATCTCTTTTTGGTGCCTCAACCCAACTCCTTTCTATCCAATCATATATGTATTATGCTGAGAAGAATTCCCCCCTCGCTCTACCCACTAGGATCAATTATGATCCCGCCATCACATTGAAAAATTGAAAGTTCACCCCAAACATGAGATTGGAAAATTTAGATAATTCCTTAATTACTTTACCTTTATTTCTTTTGAACCCTATTTTTCCATCATGTTTCACAAAAGCCCTTGATTATTTTTCCCCTCCTCCCGAAACCTCCCCCTATTTGAAATCTCCAAATGCCTTCTCCGCTTCCTCCAGAGAACCTTCAGACCCTTTCGGCCTCAATTTTGGTGCCAAATCCCCTCTTACCGGACCTGAGCCGCCAACTTCCCAATTCCCAAG
The DNA here is from genome assembly GCA_034641835.2 of Pinus albicaulis. Lineage (NCBI taxonomy): Eukaryota > Viridiplantae > Streptophyta > Pinopsida > Pinales > Pinaceae > Pinus > Pinus albicaulis. The sequence goes on along the minus strand of CM076577.1, from coordinate 281,507,212 downwards.
AGATCCATCACCCACACATGAGATTAGATTCTCATGACCAACCAACCATGATTACCCCCCAGCCTTCACCGAAAAATCATTCAAACCCCTACCTCCTCTACCAGCACTGAAACCCACCTTCCCTTCGCAGCCAACCACATAGAATATATCCTCTAGACCCTGAGAGTGGAAAAGAGGAGGGGAGACAAAAAATGTTGGAGTATTTTTCCTTTCCAACGAGTAAAATTTCGAGCTATCCCTATTCACCTCCATCCCCTTAGAAACAGGGAAAGTTCATGATGCAATTCTGTTAGAGACTCGAGGAGTGAGGGTTTGTAGGTCAACCCCTTCTAGCAACGAAAACCCCTCCACTGGACTCCACCTCATCTTTTCTTCCACATCCCCGCCAACATGTGATTGTGGTGGAAGGGTAACCTTTTTCAGGATCTGCTTCATGGGTTATAATCCCAATACCAAAAGAATTCCCTTGGCTGTTGATTCCATGTCAACAAAATACTTCTCCTTCTCCATGGATCAAACCCAAAAAATCGGAGAAACACCTGACACCTAGTAACTAAGATTTAAAAGTAAGAAAGCCTTGTAACTAACTCCCATAACAAATGCAAAAACCCACAACCATTCACAAAGTTCCAAGAGAAAAGACAAACCACAACCATTCGCACCACAAGACAATCCTCTGACAAAAAAGGAATAAAACTGTAAAAAGGCAACAAAAGCACAATGGAAATTGTAACTTACCACCATCGAGCAGGAGCATTCATGTACAGACAGACCTAGATTGATAGTGAAAATCCTGAAAGTAACATTCTCATTGACAGTGAAAATGTGATGGATAGAAAATAGAACCTCCCACTAGAACAACCCAAAACGACGTTACAATCATGGAAGAACAGAGACCATGCTCCAACAATACACCTATCATACATGTGAAAAAATATTTGTCATAATGATGATGATGATGATGACGACTAACTTCCACTCAGATGAATATATTCTTTAAAACCTTAGGAAAGTAAGATATTAATTGAGATTCTTTAAGATTTTATTTCTATGATAAAAAAGAAGGGAGAGAAGCATTCCTAGAACAGTATAATTTTGTTGAATTAACAAGGAAAGAAGGTTGGTAGTGTGGCAAAGTTTTTTGGAAATGAGATCAGTTGTGATTAAGAGCTAAGAAATCTAGGACAAAGTGTCTTTTTATATTCAACCCTCTTAATATAAAAAATGTGATAGGCTCTGTCATCCCAAGGTGTATTGGGAATAGACCAATTCCTAGTTTCACTTTGAAGCTTATGAGAATTAGTTATTATATTTTCAATGCTCATTTTCTTCTTAACATTGGTTAAGAAATAAATATAATTTTAGTTAGTAATATTGGGATTGATCAAGTCCTTATAATACCTTAGATTCCCTTTTCCCTCTAACTCCTAACCATCCCACAACTTATCCTTAAATTTGGAAGTAATAGTATTTTTAATATTATCGCAAGATGATCTCCTCCTTTATCCCCCAGTGGTTGAGCCAAGACGAGGAATATTTATGCCAACCTTGTTTGAGTTAGATGTGGGGGTTTTGGATATAGTTAGAAGTAGATTTGTGGAACCACTTGGCTTCCATGTTGTAGAAATTATTATTAAACATGAGATACCTAAACAAAAAAAATGATTTTAATGGGGTAAAGGTTGGCTTCAATCAAGAAGATAGGGTAGGGAGTATTTCTTGTAATCTTGAGGTTCTATTTTATAAATATATTTTGGATCAACTTGATATTCCTCAATATTATCTAGATATATTGAAAATTGAAATCGCAAACCTCACATCCATATAAAATAACATAGGTGACTAGAGTCTCAAAGAGAAACTTATTTTTACTCCACACCCAAAGATTAGTCAACCTACAAAATTTTTCAAGCTCATAATAAACTCTCTAACCTCATATTACCCTTTTCAAAATGTTATAATTCAATTTGAGCTGATGATGAATTTCAATACCTAAATATTTGTATGAAGAAACCTTCTCCAAGTATTTTGTATCATAACTAAAATTATCGTAGTTAATATTTGTGTATTTAATTATTGATGAACTTAAATATTGAAACAAGAATGCTTCAACCCCCAAGTCTACCAAATCTAAATTTTCAACCCCGGGTTCGTACAAACTTAAGAGGTATCGACACTATATGTGCAACATACAATGTGTCATTTTGTTGATTTGATGTAATGGAGTGAATTTCATGAAATCAAAGCCTAAAGTAATTAGGGTGAATTTCATGTATTTATATCCTAGGGGTCATTGTTTAAGACTAAGAGAGAAAAAACCAACCTTTGGGAGCAAATCTGGTGGAGTTTACACATGCTAAAAGAGTGTTATAGGAAACTCTCGTTTTTCTACATGGAAGTATGTTCTGGAAATAACTCACCGAATGACTAAGTAAATCAAATGAAAATGGGATGGGAATTTCTTTTTTTTTATTAATTAAAATGTATTAGGTCTCAATTCCAAGTGGAATCACTCCAAAATACCCCTGTTCACACGTGCTAAAAAATAACAAAAATTTACTAATATAAAATTTGGAAATTCAAGAAGTAGTGAGCTAGTTAATGTGTCAAATTCCTAACCTAATAAAGTAAAAATGGAATGGGGTAAATTTTTTTATTAAATATATAATAATTAGGTCCTAATACAAGTGCAAAAAATTCAAATGGATCTCATTAACCCATTCTAAAAAATAGCATAAATTTACTACTATTTCGCTACAAGGCAATTCCAGAAATCTTGTATTCGTGAACTAGTAACCAAATCCAAGTAGTTTAATGATTAAGATGACCTTCCAAAGTTATTCCAAGGATTAATAATTTTTTTGAACCTGTAAAAAACCTGCAAAAGAACTCATTTTATTCATTTGACTCAATCCTACAACATGAAAAGAAACAATATTAAATACATAAATATGCAAAATAGAAATAAGAAATGCATGCGAATGAGAAGTGAAAATAACATAAATAAATTGTACAAGATGGCTCTAAGGCTCTTCAGATGTCCAAGCACAAGGAGGAATAAAATTACTATGGAATAAACCATGCCTTAGAAGCTAAAAATTACAACAATATTCGTTATTGAATCAGTCCAAGTACATCCATGCAAGAAAAGAAGGTGGACCTGCTAAAAAACAAGTTTTCTCCACGATAAGACTCAACAATATAGGCCCCTAGAGGACAATTAGAATCGGTACTTGTACAAAATTATGAGGAAGAATTCCCCTTGAAAGGAGGAAGCTTTCCCCTTCAAAATTCCTCAAATAATGGATTTTATTCCCAAAACTAGGACTTTGCAATAAATGGGAGGGAACACATTCCTATATTCTCTCAATCATTGGAGTTCTAGAATATCTCTAGAATTTCTCAATAATTTCATGATATGTTTCTCATTTATTTTCCAATATTGATCCTCCAGTAGTAGGGATCAAGTCCTTAAATGATCTCTTTCTCCAAATCTTCATAATATGCCCAATATTATCACAATATTCTACAAAAATAGATAATATTAGGCACAAATATGAAATTATCTCCAAACCTTCCTAAGAAAATATTAAAGCATAAAAAAAATTTTTATTAAGTGTAGAAGGGGAGTTTTAATATATATTTTATGTGCCTAATAAAGGTTACATGGGCCTTAATTTATGTATATTTTAGAGGCCCATCATAACCCCCTACTGAAATTGTTGCTCGTCCTCTCAACAACCTATTCATCCTCCTTGCCTTGTAGTCCTTCATGTATGGTGGCCTATTTCATTCTCTGTTTATTGGTCCAGGTGCTACTTCTCCTGTTGACCTTCTTGTAGGTGCTACATGGAGGTCCTCGGGTGATTTTTGTAGTTCATCCTCATAGATTCTGCCGGTGGTCCTTTTAAGCCATCTTCATCAACTTATCCTCATATTCTAACTTTTTTGTGCCATATACATAATTTCTGTAGGAAAATTTTAAAATTCCTATATCAGTATTCTCTCCACTTCTTGGGGCTCCATATTCCTTATAGATGAAGGGAAATTTTTAATGGAGGTTAGGGATGGAGTGATGGAATGATTGGAGTGATGGAGATGTAAGGGGAGAGGTCCCATGCCAAGGTATAGATGATCAAGCTTCTAGTGGTGCAACATAGGGTTTAGGGAGTGAATCCTTATGCATGGAGTGAAGTGATGGTTACGAGTGGTAGGTATAGGGAAAAAATAAATTATAATGCTATTTTTGAAGTTTATAAACCTTTGAGAGAGCTACTTTCCTTGCAAATAAGTTTCCTGTAGCATTTATAACATTTCCTGTAGTGCTACAGGAATCCTGTAGCTGCTAGGAATTTCCTGTAGCAATTACAGTCATGAGTAAAAATGGAGTTTTATGCCTACTTGAAAGTTGAAATGAGTGAATAGGTGCATGTTGGAGTTGTCCATGGAGTGTGTAAGTGGATGAGAGAGAGAAGAGACAAGGAAAACCACCTTTGATCAAAAAAAAATTCCTGTACCAAATTTGTTTTTCCTGTAGCAACTTCTTGTAGAAAATTGTGTGCCTCTAGCAGCCCTATTTCGCATGTAGCAACTTTATTTTGCATGCCAAGAGGTGGTAGGTCAACCTTTTATTTTTTATTTTTTCAATTTTTTTCTTTTTTTTCAAATTTTTCAATCTTATTTTTTCAATTTTCTTATTTTTTTCATTACATGCAAAATAAACTCGAGTTCTTTCTTTGTTAAATGAGTTTTCCCTCAGTTACCCCTTGGCACTCCTTGTCTTCCATCACAACTAATTTCTTACCACCCACTTTCTCAAGTCCTCTTTACTTTTTTCTTATTCCTCTCCCAGACGTATATGTGTCTTGGTGGAAAAGTGAAGCTAATTTCTATATAAGGTTGAGGCTGCTCTGCTACTGATTTTGGCTATAAAAAAATTCCTTCTCACAGTTTAAATATTTTCTTAAGTTAGAACAGATTCAAAGAAAGGTTTAGATGATTTCATACCTGAGCTATACCCTTGATTTTTTTTTGTAGGTGATATTCAAGTTGTTGATATCACTATTGAAGTTGTCCTTGGTTGTTATGAAGCTGCTAATAAAGCTGCATGTGATAATATGATAGAGTTCGTATTCCTGATAGCCTTGAATCTAGAGGTCTTCTAGGATTTTTTTTGTTTTTTTTGTTGTTGCTTCACATCCCTTGACTTAAATGTTGCTGGTGATATTCTCATGATGTGATTGTTGAATTTGATGATTGAATTGATGTTTGCATGCTTTACTGATACCTTTATTTTATGTCGGTAGGTGCCTCTCTGATGTCTAGGTTGTTACTAATGGTAAAATTTCTCCTTGTAGTTCCATAGGCTCTTCATATTCACCTCAAAAATTTTCATGTTTTCTTGGATGATTGATAAAATCACTTATAATGTTTTTTGGTGATTATGTAGGTTTGATAGAGGAACATGTTTCCTTCTTGTAAAAGGACTTCTCTATATTTTTTTAACTTCCAATATGCATGGGGTGATGAGGGAGAGTGTGGTAAGGCTAAGGAGTGGTGTGGTCTTAGAAGAATGATGTGAAGGAAATCTGTGTTTCTGCAGATTTTGTTTTGTTACAGAAGTGAAAAAGTGTAGGGCTTGAGTGAAAAATCATTGTTCTTGAGATGGAGGAGTGATGAGAAGGTGGAAGGAAATGATGGGAATAATCTTGTAGTTTATTTTTTACACATCAAGACCCTTTGTGATTGTTTTTTTTTCCTCGATCCACTTGCATGTAGCTTGTTGTAACTTCCTGTAGTAATTACAGAGTTTCTTGTAGCAGTTCAGGACAACCCCTTGTAGCAGACATGTTTTAGCCATATATATCAAATAGTAGACTGGATTGACCTGAAATTTTGAATCAAATTACCATCATCCTTATACACCTCCCCATAAAAAATCTCAGCCACTGGATGCACAAATCTCGATAAAAAATAAAAACGGTTGTAAGTGATGGAGGTCGATTTCTCACAAAATGTGCACCAGAATTTTCCAAATTTCTTGAGAATGTTACCATAATATATATGCATCTCCCCATGAAACATTTCAAAAAAATGGATGCATATTTTTTGAGGTATAATAAAAACAATTTCTGCTAAAAACTAGGAGTTTCCTATAGCAAAAACAAGGTTTCCTGTAGCACTTCAGGACAGTGAGGAAAATGAATGAGAAAAGCGTGGAAATGATGGGTGGATGTTGGAAATGGATGATATTGATGGGTTGGCATGACCTAGTTCATTTCAGAGCATCTAAGCAATGGAGGAGGAATTATGTGTTTGACTTCCTTTGACTAGGGTTTTGACCAAATTTTTCTCTTGGTGCACATTTCTTTTTTTTCTTTTGCTTGTAAAGGTTGGAGAGCACCTGCATTCATTAGAGAGAGATAAATGGAGAAGATATATTTGTTTTATTTTTATTTTTTCACTTCTTTTCTTTTTTTTTTCTTTAGGCCTACTAGCTTTCTCAATGAGGTTTTGAACTAGTATGTCTGCCTAGGAGCCTCAAAGGAGGTTTTCACCTAGGATCTTTTATTTTTCTCTTATTTTCTCTTTTTTTCCAACTGATTGAATGCCTCATGGGGGTGTTCAATAAACGAGCCAATATTAGGTGCCTAAAAAGAGGTTTTCACCTTGAGATTTTATTCTTTTCCCTTTTTTCTCTTTTTCCATTTTTTATTTTTTTCTATCCTACTCTACTTGAAAAATAAAGACCTCTTTCAAGTATAATAATACTTCCAATGGAGCCATGTGCACATCAAGATGAAAAATAAAATCATGTGTACACTTGAAATACATGATTTGACATGTACCTGAATATGAGGGATCAACTTATTTGACTAACATAATAACAAGTATTGTTGGAGAAGAGTGTGTTGTTGCAACTTAATGACTATCTGGAACCATATTTCAATATAGATTTGATTCTCTTGGTTTTATTTCTCATTGGGATCATTCTTCATGTCTTATTATACCATGAAATTCAAATCGTCCTCGTTTTGTTGATTATTCTCTTGAACACATGGAGGAAATGATGGTGAACACGAGGGAAATTTCTCAATATCTGATTCTAATGTCTGCTCTTCATCAAGTGTAGCCCCTGATTCTTTGATTTACTCACTTGAATATTCTTCTTTTGGATTTTGTACTTCATTTACATAAAGAGAATCTCTTTTTTTTCAATAATTTTCTTGAAATAATATGAATACCATTTATATCAAGAGGATATGTTTGGTAGTATTGTACCTTAGCATTGTAAGTGGGCTATGATACTTCATTGTGTGGGTTTGGAAATGGTGTTACAAGTAGTTGAGTGGGAGTGGATCTATGAGATATATGTTGTTGAGGTTTTTTTTTTTTTTTGTGGAAGTGGATGGGAGGGATAACATGGAGTTGGGTATGAAGGATATTGAGGAAAATAGTGAGGATATCGTGGATTTTTCCCATAAGGTCCTTGCCAACCTTCTTGCCAAGATTGGTTTTGGGGTTGAGATAAACAAGGTTTCCAAGGAGGGATTGTGTTAAAATTATTTTGAGATGGATGTGAATAATCTTGAAATTGTGAAGTAGGTCCTTACATCATATAAAGTGGACTAGGCTTCCATGGTCTTCTTGGAGATACATAACATAGCTTTCATGGTTATTGCCTTGCTTCATTGTCTTCTTGGTAAACTTCCTTAAACCTTGGTAATGATGGATAATATCTAGTAGCATATGATTCAATGTTGATGTTGATTTAATTACTCTTTCTCTTCCTCTTGATATGCTCTTTCATGTTTCACAAAATTATTCAAATGATAATTGGTATAAATCTTCTCTACTCATGAGATCAAGGAGATCAATCAACTCATCCCTAGTTGTTCTATGTAAGAGGGTTTTTAGTGTGTCAAATCCTAAATCATACATTTTTTCCCACTTAGCATTGTACATGAACCTTTGTATTAGATCCTCAAGGCTCTCATGTTCTTCTTGTTTCATTCTAAAAATTTCTTCTTTAGGATCATGATATTTATATTTTTCTAGAAACATATTTTTCATATCATTCCATGATCTTATTTAATTGGTACCTAAACTCATGAATCATTTTTTAAGAGCTCTATCCTTCAATGTTGTAGGAAACAATCTCAATTTTCGAGTGTGTGATAAGTAGCCATAAGATCTAAAAATTCTTTCAAATTCAAAAAGAAAGGTTTCTCGATCCTCTGACCTTATACCATGGAAGTTGGGAAGGAAATATGGAGGGATTCTCTTCATATGCACCCTAACATTAGTATCTTGAATGGTAAATCCAAGAGGATCTTCTTCATTATCATCATCTCCATCCATTTCTTCTATCTTTTCCACCACCTATTCTTCTTGTACCTACAAAAGTGGATCGTGATGTGATTCTTACTGCACCACGTGATCAAATGGGGGGGGGGGGAAGGATGTTGGTGTTGAAGAAGTATTTTTAAATATTTTTTTGAATAATAATGTTAATGCAATGCAATTTTTTGTTTTGAAATGAAGCATGCCTAATGGAATTTTTATTTCTTTTTGCAAAAAGAAAATAAATGAACCAAAAAAAGAATAAAATAATGCATACTTTGACACCTCCCTGACAATGACGGCAAAGAGTGACGAGCCTCAGTATTGCAACAAGAATGTTGCAACCCCCAAGGCTACCAACTTTAATTATCAATCGGGAACTCGTACAAACTCAAGAGGTGTCGACCCTATATGTGTAGCATAAAATATGTCCTTATTTTGTTGATCGAATGTAATGGAGTGAATATCATGAAATCAAAGTCTAAACTGATTGTATAAATGGAAGTGTTTCCTTGAAAATAAATTAATCCTAGGAATGAACAACAACTTGTAATTGAAATCCTAACAACAAGAATTCAAATAAAAAGGCCTAATATAATTTGCAAAAATGAATGTCCTAAGTGGTGTTTATTATTTTTCAATCATGTATTTAGATCCTAGGGGTCATGATTCAAGCCTAAGAGACAAAGAAAAATTCTTTGGGAGAAAATCTAGTCGAGTTTACACATGCTACAAGAGTGCTATAGGAAACTTTGTTTTTGTTACAGGAAAGTCCATTTTGGAAATAACTCACCGAATGACTAAGTAAATAAAATGAAAATGGGATGGGACAATTTTTTTATTATTAATTAAGATGTATTAGTTCTCCATTACAAGTGTAATCACTCCAAAATACCCCTGTTCACACGTGCTAAAAAAAACAAAAAAACTACTACTCTAAAATATGGAAATTCAAGAACTAGTGAGCTAGTTAATCTGTCCAATGCCTAAATCAATCAAGAGAAAATGAAATGGGGTGGATTATGTTATCAAATTTAACATTATTAGTACCTAATAAAAATTGAATCAATCCAAATTGATCTCATTATCCCATTCTAAATAATAGCAAAATTTACTACTATTTCACTACAAGGCATTTCCAGAAATCTTATATTCGTGAACTAGTAACCAAATCCAAGTAGTTTAATGATTAATATGAAATTCCAATGTTATTCCAAGGAATAATAATGTTTTGAACATGTAAAAAACCTAAAAAATAACTCACTTAAATCATTTAAATCAATCCTATAACAAGAAAAGAAACAATACTAAATATAGAAATATGTAAAACAAAAATAAGAGATGCATGTCAATAAGAAGTGAAAAGAACATAAATAAATTGTGCAAGAGGGCTCTAAGGATCTTGGGATGGTGAAGCCCAAGGAGGACTCAAATTCCTATGGAAGAAACCAAGGTTAGAAGCTAAAAATGACAACAATATTCATTATTGAATCAGTCCAAGTACATCCATGTAAGAAAGAAAGTGGAGCTACTAAAAAACAAGTTTTATCCACAATAAGACTAAACAATACATTCCCCTAGAGGCAAATTCGAATTGGTACTTATAAAAAATTATGAGAAAGCATTCTCCTTGAAAGGAGTAAGCTTTCCCCTCCAAAATTTCTCAAATAGTGGATCTGGTTCCCAACACTAGGAGTTTGCAATAAATGGCAGGGAACACATTCCTAGATTTTCTCAATAATTGGAGTTCCAGAATATATTCAGAATTTCTCAATAATTTCATGATATTTTTCTCATTTAATTTCCAATCTTGATCCTCCAGCATTAGGGATCAAGTCCTTAAATTATCTCCTTCTCCAAATCTTGATAATCTTCCCAATATTCTCACAATATTCTAAAAAATTAAATAATATTAGGCACAAATATGAAATTATCTCTAAACCTTCCTAAGAACATATTAAAGCATAATAAAAACATAATTAAGTCTAGAAGGAGAGATTTAATATATCTTCTATGTTCCTAAGAAATTTTAGATGGACCTTAATTTATGTCTAATTTAGAGGCCCATCAATTATCATGACTTTAGTCTTTTCAATATTAATAGTCATACCCATCTTAGAGTAGTAATCATGAATTATTCTAATCTTCTTATCGAGATCATCATAGCTTCTAGCTAAAATAAAAATATCATCATGATAAAGGAGAAGAGTAATGACCACACAAGTGAACTTGGGGCCATTGCATCATGTAGCTTCCAAACACTCTTCTAGCTTATCAATATGGATGCCAAAAAGGGTATGATATAGGGGACACACTTACTTAACGTCAATATTGCATATAATTTCTTCATACCAACCCTTGGTGGCATTAATATTGACAATAAAATTCTCATATAGCATATTCAGTTCAACCCTCAACTTGAGAGGAACCATTATTTCTTGAAGTCTCTCCCATAGCTTATCTCAAGGAATTGTGTTGAAATATTTTCAAAATTCAAGAAAAAAATAGAAGAGATCAATTTTATTATTCCGATATTCCTCAGCAATGATCCTAAGAGTAATAATATGGTCAATGGTTGAGATATTTCTCTTAAAACAAGATTTACGTTTAGCTCGTTTACCATGTCTTTCAACCCAGAGGCTAATATTTTTTCCAAAATAAGCCCGTGCAACTTGGCTAAAATGTGGCTAATCATAATTGTTAGTGTGAATTCTAATCGCAAGCGTACTCAAAAAACTCACTTTAGCTATGCATAAAAAACAACCCTAACATCAAATATGACTGTTAATTTCCTTAGATCTGCAGTTAATGATTAGAATAAATGCTACAGAAATCCAAATCTATGTAGTTAAAGACATTAAATAGAAAATAAGAAGAAAGAGTTGGTCCATGCATCTAATGAAAAATACAAAAAATTTAAAGAATTTTTTGTATTATGACACCTAGGAAGGGAACATAGAAAGATGTTTCCAGTACCCCTCAATGGTATGGGTTCTTGTATGTCCATAGCGCTTCAGATCTAAGATCACTCTCTCTTGATGGTGTAGAAAACCCAGACAAAATAGTAACTCAAAAGGGAGTTGACAAGAAAAAAGTAGAAAAATATGACAATGATGGGAGGATCAAAGTCAGACCAAAAGTATAGATCAAGGATGATCTAGGCAACAAAATGTTGCGAATGAATCAAAAAACCCTTCTATTTATAACAAAATATTGAGTTAGTTTGGATATTGGTGCATAATTAAAATATTATTAACCAAATCTAGATCCAAATTTTATGGAATAATTTTTTATTTTTGTTGGAGGGAAAAAGAATTTGAATTTGGTCAAATCCCTTTATTTATAAATAATAAATAAATAAATGCTTTATTTATTATTTTAAGAATGTGGTTGAGTAATAATTAAATAAATAATTATTTATTCAATTATTTATAAATGATTTAGTCAAATTTAACAAGGAATATTATTTAAATAATGTTTAAAATAATTATTCCTAGAAAATAATAAGATAAATAATGATTTAGCTAATTAATTTTCCTATTTTGGGTTAAATATGACTAGGAATATTAATTAAACTGTGGTTTAATTAATTATACCTTGAGGAAAATCAAACAAATAAGGATTTATTCAATTATTCCTCATGGGGTTTCCTATTTAGACCATAAATAAATTAATAAATTATGGGTTATTAAGCTATTTTTCATAGTGAAAACAATTTTAGTATGGTAGAATTAGTCTTACATGGTGTACTTCAGTCAATCTAATAGTAACAGGTTAGATGACCAAATATTGGTGTAATAGATTGCCCCCCAATGTGCGAGCACTAGGATCTAATTGTATGACTGAAGTACATTGTAAGAACTCAATCACTAGACACCGAAGGGGGAGTCAGAGAGAGATAAATATAAGGTAGACTAAAGAGTGAGAGGACAAGACCCTGAGGAGGCAAGATGTAGAAGTGTGACAAGTCTCTTTTATTAGTGAGTACCTGTTCTACATGAGGTGGTGGAGGCATACCTATGCCCGTCGAGATAACAAAGTACAAAGAATAATGATGCATCCAACAAACAAGGGAATGAACTATATAGTACATGCTGGCATAAACATGGGCGAGATAAAAACATGATAATGGATCCCACATACATACTATGCCAGGGACAAAAACCAGGACTTATACAATAATATTTGAGATATAAGTACAACCAAAGAGGACCTGTAAAACAGGAAAAGGCTCTAAAATCTAAATGATACATGAAAACTAAAGAGGCGCTGCAAGTGGCCAAGGCTAGAACCATCAAATTTATGGAACTTCATCCAAGGTTGTAATAGAGAATTCATCCAGGCATGTGGGGGGACACCTGAAGGGCCACCCCCTCATGAGGTTTGAAATATCTCAAACATTCCCGATAATCACTGGTACAACCTGCTGCATCACTAAACCATCAAGTATTCAGAGCTCGATCATGCCATAAGGAGCTGGAGGTGAGAAAAAATCAAGTTAAAGGAAAATAAAAGGTCCCTTTTCTAGATATGAGGCACCGAACAAGAGTGGAAGTTGGAACCAAGGTACATTGCCCTCTAGACCTATATTCTGGAATGAATAATCTTATGGTGAGGTAATAAGGGATCCTCAACTAAGAAATGAGGGACAATAGTGGAGCAACTGATAGACTGACACTAGGGATGATGGTTGAATGGGGTGTACTAAGTAGCAGCCTGACAACTTCCCGTGTTAGAGTATAAAGGGTATGAATCACCTAGCAGCTACTGACTCGACTTTGGAGGGGATAGGGGACAGTATGAATAAAGTCCAAAATGTTCAACACGAGAGAGGGAAAAAGGAATATTGAAGGATGGACAACTGGGGTAGGAGACAAAGGGACTTGGGATAGACTCCATGGATGTGATGATGAATGAACTATGATGCTCTAAACAAGGGCAAATCGATGATGCTTCCACATAGAAAAGGCCCAGTGGGGGCCATAAAAACATGAGTACAAGATGGTTACTCATGAAGAAAATAAACATGAGCATGGACAAGTATGAAGGCAAGGTGGTGCACCAATTACGAGTGTTGCAAAAGAATAAATTTGATTTTGAGAAGTGGCGAAGTGACCCTTCTTGGAAAAAATGTGTCCGAGTGAAGTATCAAATAACTAAAAAGGAAAGGATACCCATTTGAGAGCTCAGCGAGATATTTCCAATAGTGGTAACAGTTTTTCAAACCAAGCTATGGTTTGGTCACAATTGGTGAAAGAACATTTTCAGATTTCTCTTTTCATAAGGCATTTTCCCTCCAATTTGATTCATTTGCAAGTGTAGCTGTGGTGAATGTAGAAAGGAGAAAAGGCCCTAATTATTTTGGTGATCGTAGCAGACAAATCGACCATTGGAATTGAGATCTGCCAGTTGCAGGTAAGAGGCTAACTATGCTCTTTCAATTCAATGGATTAAATTTTCATATTAAGCACCCAGATCCCATGAACAGGCCAGGACACACTTTTTGGGGTTTGTTTTGTGACCTGGGTAGCAGGTACTGGGCATAAAATTGTGACATGTCCCAGGAAATGGCATGAAAAGTGCAATCTATCAGAGAAGGGGGGTTTCAATGTAATTTTTGGCTGAGAGCTGGGACTTTATAGTTATGATGTAGTGTTTCCTTTATATATGTTGACAAACATGATGGTTTTGTGTAGGTATGACAGAGTTGAGGATCAAATGGAGAGAGAGAGACCTGGATGAATTATGTTCTGATATCTGAGGGGATCGTGTAGTTCGCACCGCATTGGCTAGGTTTAGGGTCTTGAAATTTGTGGAGAACCCATCGATGAGGGTAGGAGATGCTTATATTTTCTATGGATGGCCTTAATGCTTCTTGGAAGGATGGTCCTGATGAAGAATCAAGGTAAGAAAATAATACGAGAATGAACTACAGGAGAAGGTGTAGAATCATCCTCACCCACCAAGTCAAACAGAGGGACCAAGTGGTAAACATGGTATCCCATAGTGTAGAATATTTGAAGATAAGGTATCATACATCTATGATATATGGCTCACTGGAGAGGCCGGTAGGTGAAACTATCCAAGGAATAGGAGGACAATCGACCATACCTAGATTGATGGGGTCTAGGCCAAGACTTATGGCAATCATATGAGAAGATGGCCAGGGGTTCCATCATGACTCGAAGCTTGGGATACTGCCCCCAATCATATGTCATGGAGGGGATTGATCTGGTATGGAGAGGTGGGAATGACGCCCCTAGCCAGAGGATTTTATGGAGCACCATATATGGTGTCACTAGACTGAAGAGTGTCTTTGGAGATAATGAATTGGTGCTCACTTAAAAAATATAGAGGTTGGTCAACAACAATGTCTAAGGGACTGGGTTGTTGATTTAAGATGAAGGAATGATGAGGGGGATCATCCCTAGAGTGGTATGAAGTGATATGGGACTCTATAGGTTCTTCTAAATAGGGAAGAATAATGGTAATAGAGTCAACACAACCAGATGCACTAGGAGTGTTGTGGAGAATTGCTTCTCCTGGAATCTCAAATATGGGTGCCCCCTTACCCAAACATTGGGTGTCAATATAATGGCCACAGGGTGTATACAGTTTGAATGCATGGGTTCATTGTAAGGGGGAATAGATAAAGTTAGGGGTGGAGACTGTTTCCATAATATCGTCATCACAATAGAATATGGGGTGACTAGTGAAATAAATACCACGTGGTGCGACGAAGCTACTTGAATCATCATCTTGAGAAGAGAGGTTCACATGCACATCATCATGGAGGGTGACAGAAGAACACGTAGATGGAGGATCCACTGATGTTGAGCCCAATGTGATCGCGGAAGGGAGGTCAGGCGAAACAGAAGGGAAAGCCCCAGAGGGATCTTCCACCATGGATGTCATAGATGATGACAGGTAGAGGATGGTGGCCAAAGACTCTGTCATCTAGACATCGTGAGGGGTAATGTAAATGGGATTAGATGTGTCCTCTGGTTTTTCCGAAGAAAAAATCGCAAATAAGGGTGAGGTGGACTCATTGCGCTTGGGCTCGAATTGGTGAACCGCTTCCAAAGAGGTGCAGTAGTCTTCAAGGTGGGGAAAAAGGTGATTATAATGGCCATGGAAATCATAGAAATCAAAAGGATTATTTGTGTGCAAAGACCTGGGTTTTGGGACTAAATCGGGTAAAGCGACATGAACCTCTAGGATATCAGACTCAGGAAACACTTTGTTGACCATGGGCTTGAGACGAGGAAATTTAGGATAGGTATGGGTAGCATGACCAAACATATCACACACAGAACATGAAGGGGTATGCTTTGGAGGTTGAGGAGGAGTAGTGGTTGTCTGGGAAGCCTTGTCCTTAGGTGCCTTCTTGCGGGATTTTCCCCCCTCACTTAAGGCTTTTGCAACAGGAGTAGGGTCCTATTGAGGTGGCTGAGGCACAGAAGCAAAGGGAGGGGTCATGGTGATTGGTTGGAGTAGGGTCGGAGAAGTATATGGTTTGGGCTGACTAGATGGGATAGTGGCTGGGGGATCAATATACTATAATGGAATCCATAGGGTCATTTTGGGAAGAGACAAGGTAGCCATAATAGGTACTCAAAATACTCCAGGAGGGGGAGCAAGAAACGGTATCTGACCGGAGGGGTAATGGCCAGGCAGGACAAATCCTGGATGGTTAAAGTCAGGGGGAACTATTCTGGGAGGATAGATAGGATCATGGACACTAGCTATAGATGAGGGGCCCTAAGGAGGGGGTCCTGAAGGCTGAGTCGAAGGACTAGGAGAAGGTTGCGGAGGGTGAGGTTTTAGGCTAGTTGAATTGGTTTGTTTGAGGTACGATCGAGATGATTGGATCATGAAAAAATTCGATGAGCTAGGGTCAGAGATGAGAGGGGGGAGACTAGGAAACGTACCAAGAAAAGAGGAATATTTACAGGCTTCGGGTGAGACACTAGTTAGAGGTTCGACTATTTTTTTATTTTCCACCAAAGAGATAATGGACCCGGGGGAGGTCTGAGACTTCGGTTCATAATATGTCAACTGATTGATGATGACGATCTTTCTGTTGCGAGGAAAGAAAATCTTACGGTGAATCATAGAAAGGAAAAAAGACATCACATAAGTGCAGCTACGATCCAATAGAATGTTGTAGTCTAAGGGGGCATCAATGACTTTATTCCGATTTTATTCCAAATAGAAGCAGACATCACACAAGTGGATGTCCCCTAATCAATTCTACAATGAGAAACATTGGCTATCCGGATCTTGACAGGGATTTGGAAGGCAATGGATGCAGGAAGGGGAGGATGTTCTAACTTGTCAATGTCGAAGAAAATTAAACGATCATCTGAAGGATCCACATCGTCCATAGTATTTAGTATATCTTTTCATTGTGAAGGGAATGACTGGAGGACTTACAAAATTTACATCGCAGTGGGGATTGCACTAAGTCATGTATTATACTATAGGAGTGGGAAGCTTTACCAGAAGTAGTGTTTTGGTGTAATCGTCCCTTGGGGATCTTGGTATGAACCTCTGCCTTAGGCTGAGGGATCTGTAAAGGATCATTGGGTGTCGAAAGAGGCTCTGTGGGACCTAAAGACGGGGACTCGGTGGTATATGTAGTGGGGGGCTTGTTGTACTAACGGGAATGAGTATGAAGGTTGAGGTCAGCGGTATTGGGTTGGTCAAAGTTAATCATGAGCATCTGGTAATCAAAGGTACTAGATGGAGGAGGTTGAGTTTCCACTTGACTTTTCGGGGGTTGGGCAACCACATATCCTTATTGGGAGAAAGGATTGGTAAACACAATCATTTGGATAGGGGAAAAATTAGGAGGAACCAAAGGGGAGGCTTTTTTCCCCCGAGATGATGCCTGAGCTTCCCACATCTGATGCATCTGAGGTAAAATAGGACAATCATGGGTATAGTGACAATAGACGCCGCAACAAGAACAAGGCTTATTCTTGCGAATAGGCGTGTTCTTCTTGGACTGATGCCCTTTTGCTTGGTTGTAGTGTTAGATGTATTCCCTTGGGGATTGTTTCTTATATTACCTGGGGCATATTGGTTTTTTTTGTATTTCCTCTTCTTTTTGGAAGTAGGAGGATTAGTCGCACCCTATTATGCATACACCTGACCCTGAGGAGTGGGTGGATTTTATTGCAGAGCTTGAGAAGGTATGGGAGGATGAGGTGCTAATGCTGGAGGAGCTGGAGCACCAAGTTTCAGATACAGATAATAAGGAGGTTGTTCAACATTGGGGTAAATAGGTTGGGAAAAAGGAGGAGGCATGCCGTATCCTGGATACATGCTGCCGGGAGGGGTAAAAGTGTTGGGGGAGCTAGCCCCTCCCTGAGGGAAACCATAACCCATGGGAGGATGAGTGTATGGATGTGAAAGCGATTAAACGATACCATCGGTGGCATGGGATGCCCCCAGTGCGTTGGCACCACCATGTCTAGGGAGATCAAGTAATATGGTATAAACATAACTATATTGTGCATAGATCAGGTCATATTTCAAAACAATCTGGAGGGCAGCTTCCTCTATCTAAGGGAAGTGAGATGTGACATATTTTCCAATAGTAGGAAAAATGGATCTGAGAAACCAGTCCATGTAGACACGGTCTTCGAAGGTAGGGGCTCGACATAAGCTCTTTCTTCTCCTTCATTCTAAAGAGGAGATTCTAAAGAGGAGGAGGCCTGGTCAACATACCACTTAGAAGCTTCTCCAATAAGTGTACACTGGAATAACTGAAGACAGATAGATTCATTGGTGATGAATTTAGACAAACACCACATGTGGAAAGAATGAACATGGTTAGTAGGATCCTCTCTAGAAATTCCTTGAAACTTGGGGATGTTTGAAAAGATCTTGGTTGGCATAGCAGGCCAGCTAGGATCATGTTGTCTGGGATAATTAATCAACTAGATAAAATCAAGAAGGCTTAGGCCTACCATATAAGGGAGCAAGGGAGTAGCTGAGATAGTTCCTGTTGTGGCACCACTAGTAGCATTCCCAGAATTAGGGTCGGGGCTACCACTAGAATTAGGTCCTGAACCAAACATGGTGAAGGTTAAAGGTGGAGGAGAGTAGGGGATAGAACTAGAAGGGGAACCCAATGAAATAGAAGAAAAGTTAGAATGGGTACTCGGTGGAGGAAGAACACGAACCCTATGTGGTGGGGTAAGTATTCCTAACGGAAACTAAGGATGAAGGCCTTGGAGCCTCTGCGATAAATTCCTTAGGGGACCAATGATGGTAAAGAGACATGCAACGCAAAAAGGAAGAGAGGTAAAAAAGGGTAGGGAGGTGCATGATAAAGTAATTATAATGTTGAAATAATGGCAGAGAGATGGAGGATCAATTGATTACAATGTTTAAGTATTAGCTTGGTGGTGTAAACTAGGTGCTCTTCGCTTAGGGTGTGCGTGTATGTGATAAGTGTGTTAATTTTAATTAATCCTGGACGTGTGTAGAGAAAAAAAAATATGCTATATAATTGTAAATAAATATGAAAATGATAGTAAATGAAACTGAATACGACATAAAATAAACAGCTAAAGATGTATCAGTTTAAACCCAAGGAGGAGGGCTTCCCAGCAACTAGTCTATGGGTGGAAAAAATCTAGTCAAAACATACAAAGTGGTCAATGGATCTAAAGTTGGGGGGACATGGATCTAAAGGTCAAATATGCAGGAAATAGGTGCATAAAACAAAAAAAACTAGAGGGAAAAAATGCTGCAAAAAAGGTGGTGAAAGGATACAACTTGAAGGGAAATGGAGGGGACCCTAAAGGAGGACCAAACAAAACTAAAAAGAGGTGTTTTGGATGGATGAATAACCAATCTGAAAAGGATCTGAAAGTGCAGGTTTAGATCTAAAAAATGGCCGAAAACATTGAAATATCATATGACCTGCTTCAACGAAACTCCTCCTAAAAAGGTCGAAGCATATTGAAGCCCTAAGGGATTTGGTTCCTACTTTGACAAGTAAAAATAATAAATTTCAGGTTCAATACAGGTGGAGAGGGAGGCCAGACAACCCTAAACAGTGTCCTAGAAAAATCTAGAAAAATATCAGAAAAAAAACTCACAACAAGTATAGGTTGCAATTTCTGGCCTGTTTTCTACTGAGGTCACAATTTTCAGGCTGTTTTATACTACCTGAGAGCTAAGGTTGTAGTTTTTAGCCCAAAAAATACGACTTTCCCTTTCGGCTATTTCGGGAGAAAATTTTAGAAAAAAGTGTCGTTTATGTTGTGACTGATACCTGTTACCTGCGCAAAGGGCCCAAAAACACACAGAAGTTAGAATTTTTACTTTTTAGGGTTTTAAAGGTTAAAAAAAACATCAAGAAATGAAAAATAAGAAGCTGAATAAAAACCCCAGGGGTTGAAGCAGCTAGTAATGCAAGTATATGAAAAATGACAATGGTTGTAATTATAAACCCTTGTGGAGTCGCCACTTGTTAGTGTGAATTCTAATTGCAAGCATACGAAAAAATCTCACTCTATCTCTGCATAACAAACAGCCCTAACATCAAAGATGACTGTCAATTTCCTTAGATCTGCAGTTACTGATAAGAATAATGATTCAGAAATCTAGATCTATGCAGTTAAATACATTAAACACCAAATAATAAGCAAGAGTTTCTCCATGCATCCAATGAACAAGACAATAATTTTTAAAGAATTTTTTGTATTATGACACATGGGAAGGGAACATAGAAATATGTTACCAATCCCCCTCAATGGGATGGGTTCTTGTATCTCCTCAGTGTTTCAGATCTAAGATCTCTCTCTCTCTCTCTTGATGGTGCATAAAACCTAGACAAAAATGGAACTCAAAAGGGAGGTCACATGAAAAAAGTAGAAAAATATGAAAATGATCGGAGGATAGAAGTCAGACCAAAAGTATAGATGAAGAGTGATCTCTAGGCAATAAAAGGTAGTGAATCAATGGAAAAACCCTTCTATTATAACAAAATATTGAGTTAGTCTACATATTGGTGCATAATTAAAATATTATTAACCAAACTTAGATCCATATTTTATGGAATATTTTATTATTTTTGTTGGAGGGAAAAAGAATTTGAATTTGGTCAATCCATTTATTTATAAATAATAAATAAATAAATTATTTATTTATTATTTTCAAAATGTGGTTGAGTAATAATTAAATAAATAGTGATTTATTCAATTATTTATAAATGATTTAGTCAAATTTAACTAGGAATATTATTTAAATAATGTTTTAAATAAATTTTCCTTGAAAATAATAAGATAACTAATGATTTATCTAATTAATTTTCCTGTTTCGGGTTAAATATGACCAAGAATATTAATTAAATAGTGGTTTATTTAATTATCCCTTGAGGAAAATCAAATAAAAAATGATTTATTCAATTATTCCTCATGGGGTTTCCTGTTTAAACCAGAAACAACTTAATAAATAATGGGTTATTAAGTTATTTTTGATAGTGAAAGCAATTTTACTATGGTAAAATTGGTCTTACATGGTGTAATTTAGTCCATCTAATAGTAACATGTTAGATTACCAAACATTGGTGTAACAATAATGATCCTCTAATTATAAGAAACATTTTTACCACCACTTTTAAAGATAAGAACAATAAGGATTTGCGTCCAAGGCTTAGGGAAGCCACATTTCACTACCAAACTGAGTTTGTGTATATGAGGGATGAGGATTGACCTTCCAATTTTAATAATTTTAGCTTGGTAGCCTTTGATATCCTTATATTTCCCATTAGAGAGATTATTAATCTCAAACTCCATGTCCTCCAAAGAAAATATATCGACCTCTAAATGACTGTTTAAGATGTTACCGATGGTGTCATGGGAGTCACAAATATTTTTAAGATAGATATCCTAGTTCTTTAAGGGTATCCAATTATTTTATTTCGTTTTATGTACAAGTATATTCATCCAAAAATTTATAGTCTCCACTTTAGAAAGACGAAGGAGATTTCCTTTCCTCTTATTTATATAACATGTTTTATTCCTTTTGATAATATTTTTGTACATACTTATTTTTTCAAGGTTCACTATTTTGTTAGGAGAGTCTCTAATCACATTCCTAGGAATTTTACAATCATTATCATACCAAAGATTGAAAGTTCTATTATACCTTTTATACGACACCTTGATAGGCAACTAGTTAATGGTATTGGAAAGGTTTGTAGTAAAATTGTGGTGGATGTGATCAATGTTATCATTATACGTTAAAAAACCTAATTCCCTTCTTAAATCCTTTAATAAGAGTTCCATTTTATTTTTTTCAAAACAAATGTCCCTTTCAATCTCACAATTTTTTTGCATGTGAGAAGTATGCATACCAAGGTTTATATTTAGGCATAGAAGTATATGGTTAGAATTGGGCTCTTGGTCATTTAGGAGGTCAAAATTCACAATTTCATTGATAACATGGATATGGGATATATGATAATCAATAACACTACTACCAGGCCCGTAGATACATGCCATCGTACCAGAGGTAATCCACTTATTAATTCCATTAAAAATTATCATGTATTGGGAACTATAAATATTGGTTCACTCGATACCAGATAGGTTCTTGTTTATTTCATTAGAATTTATTTTGAAACTACTAGCTAATTCAAAGTTCTCATCTAGCTACAGGGGTTTAGGCTTAGAGTTATTACTTAGGAGAGTAGCTTGGTTAGTACTAGTTCTAGCTTTCAAGTCCCCAATCAGAAGGATATTAACCTCATTCCTCAGATATTGGATATCTTTTTCTAGGGTACTAAAGGGGAAGTTCTTATCCAGGTTGTTTTTCTTATAGGATTTAGAGTTAATAGGAGAAAATTAACAAATTACAAGAAAACTTTTGTTGGTGTTATAGTCATAAATTTCAATCCAAAATGTATTGATTGAGGAGGTCAATATTAAGAAGTAGAATATGGGAATAAATATTATCTTTTATATAACAAGTTATACCACCAAAACCACTATATGAGGATTTCCTATTAGGTTGACCAAAGAATGAATCCATCTATGTGGAGGACCCTAGATTCATCATGCTCCTAATTTTCAACTAAGTCAACAAGATCAATATAACATAGTATCCAACTTAACATATGACATTTACACCATGGAAAACAACGACAGTTCTATAATATGATCCAGAGTGTTTGTAATTCCTATTTATCACTTTTATTTTTTACTCTATATCTAATAATAGGTTTCCTATTTCTAATTGTTGCCCACTTGCCTTAATTTCTTGCCACTTTTACCTTTTGTACCCCTTTCCTTAGTTGAACTTTTTCTTATCGAATAATATAAAGATTTATAAAGATTCATGACCCTTTTAGGCTTCCATTTTTACTAAGCATATATAATTTATGGTCATTGTAACTTACCTTAAAAAAAATGCTTATGTTCAAGAATTTTTCCCATCATTTTTTATTCTATTAGATAAGTTGTTTGAATTTGTGACTTTTTTATCAGTTGTTCTTTTACTATTTCTAATGTGTGTTTCATCATTTTGCACTTTTATATAAAAAATTATGAGGTTTATGGCTCCTTATGGTGCCCATGATCAAGTTCAATTAGTTTTTTCATTTCCTCTTTCATGGGTTTTATATCTAGTTTATTTTTTGTGCTACTTAGGGCTTAATTATTAGTGAGCTTTTCATTTAATTCTTTAATCTTGTCTCTCATGGTGCAATTTTCTTTAGCTGCTAGGTGTAAATTTCTAAGAAGAGGTGTGGAAAATATACGTTTTATGGTTGGTGACAAATCACCTAATAACAAAGAGAAAAAACAACAAATATGCTGCAAAAACCTGATAATATTTGGCAATCATTTTCAGATCTAAAGGAAAAAGGTTAGAGAAAACTTGCAAAATAGCTTACAAATTCTTAAAATTCAAGCCAAAAACCATAAAAAAGAACCCAATGGAAATAACTCAAATTTTATTCATAATTTCATGTGGTGGAATAGAACATAGACTCAGTTCTTTAATGTCCTCTTCTTTGGGAGGGTCCTTTTGAGTCCCTATGCTTCGTGTAGTTTATTTTTCAATGTATTCTTAGTTGCAAATGGGCAAAGAAGAAAGCGCATTGAACTCAAAGTGGAGAGAACACGTGTCATCTGAATAGAGTGATTGTGATGATAATGATCATGTGTAGATAGTGAGAAAAGAACCTCTCTATTTATAATAAAATGCTAGGATAAAACTAGATCTAGTCAAACAATAAAATATTATTACACCAAATAAAGATGTAACTGTTAGCAATATTTTACTATATTTAAGAGAGGAAAATAGCAATGAAATGGTAAAAAATATTTATTTAGCGAACTAACTTAGAAAAATAATGATTAATTCAGTTAATTAATAAAAGTGGCTAAAGTAATTAGTAAATAAAAGTGATTTGTTAATTACTTTAAGGAGATATAGTCAAGCTGAGTTAGAAATAATTACTAAATAATTATTTAATAATTATTTCAAAGGAGAGAAGTTAAATAATTAAGGAATAATAAATAAATAGTGATTTATTTAATTATTCTTATGGATGGGTGAAAATGTTTTTAATTATTTTCATTAAATGTGTAAAAAGGTGAAAATAACATGAAATTAAAAAATAATCTCTTGGTTATTTTCAAGTGGGAAAATTAATTAAACGTAAATAAATTAGAAGAAATGGTTTTCTAAATTATTTCCTAATGTGAAAGTGAGTTTTAATATGTCAAACCCATACCACATGGTGTACCTTGATCATCCTAGTGGAAAATGGCTAGGTGATCACTTTTTATGTGATAATACATTTCCCCCTAATGTATGAGTGTTAGGAGCACTGTTAGAGCATCATTTTTCACCCTCAGGTGATTCATGATTGTCTTTATGGCTTTGGGCACCCATTCCCATAGACTTGAACAAATTCATTAAAAACAGTGTTAAAATTCCCATATGCAGGTATGCCCAGACTTTTCCTCGTGTATACACGAGTCCACATGTACTTTTCCGTGTATGCCATTAAAACCATTAAAAATATATATAAAAATTCTTTATTTTCGAGTTGGGTTGATGGTTACTCTAGTAGTTCAACCACCCCAGCACATGGCCAACTGTTTCCAACTGATTGAAACTACTTTGAGGGAGTATAAAAGCCCCTCATGTGCATGGCCTAAGGGAGAGAGAAATTTTATAGATATTATACTCTGTTGGAATCCCTAATTCAAGTCTGATTTCCCGTGCCTCCTGCACTTTCCCAGATCTATACAGGAAATCCTTGTTTCCTGGAGATGTTCATTCATTTATATGTCATCTCGAGTGCACAAGTCTTGAAAGTATCTTAGCGAGGCAAGGGCGGGACGGATCCGAACGACGGTCTGCTCGAAGATCGTGGAAGGATTCAGGTGATCTCTCCACTCTTTATTTCCGTACATGTTGTTCGCAATAATGAAGAACCATCTTGTTCCTGAACTTATGTGTTAGTATCTATTTGTATATGTGAAAAGATTAATTATTAAGCAGTTATTATCGTTTATATCATATTTCACATGGATTACACTAACGTTTAGGAGAAATATATGCTGTACAACTAGGTTTCTGTGCATGTTCTTTCTTGTTTTCTAGGTTGGAGAGGAAGAAGGGTTGCTGGGGATTTGGACCCCGCGGGATCTACATCGAACGTAGGACTACGGGTGAGTTCTGCTATCGTTGTTATCTATTTTTTTGCATTCAAGTGTGGTTGTATGTGAGTCCTTTTGAATGGCATGCCCTGCTCTGTGGAGGTTTTGACCCAACAAACCTCTAGGGTGAGTTTCCCCGAAACAGAACTGGCGACTCCGATGGGGATCGCATTCTTGTGATTCCCCTGTTGGGTGGTTTTAGCTGTTTGAAAGGTTTCCAACAGTTTTAACTTTTATTTCCAATTCAGTTAACTCTTTCTCAGTCAGACTAAAGACCTGGTTCCTTATCCAGGCTTGATATTTTTTATTTTTTATTATTATTTACCTTTTCATACGCGGGTTTGTCTGTACACAGACGCGTATACACGCAGTTTTTGTTAAAGTCAGTCGTGTATACGCGGGTTTCCTTTAACACAGTCGCGTATGCACGCTTGTTTCAAAACTGTCAAGTAGCGTATGCCTGGGTGAATTTTGAATTTTTTTATCTCTTGGCTTTTTAGTCCTATTTGCCTGTGGAGACCTGTTCCTGCAGTGTCTTTGTATCCTCTGGATTGTGTAGAAAGTGGTCTTTGGTCTTTTCTCTCTCTTGTTTGGTTGAAAACTAGCTTATCTGGCAAATCTTGTTTCTTGTGCTTGCATTTCTGGTTCGAGTACCAAGATCTCTTCCTGGGGATTCTTGGTTGTTCTGCTTCATCAGAACAGAGAGCCTCTGCTCATTTACTCTTTCCTACCTTTGTGTCTTGCTTTGCACTTCGATTTTTTCCCATTTCTTGGTTGGTTTTCTTGAGTTCAGTTGACTAGGTCTTGTTGCAATTTTTGAAGAGTCTTTCTTGGTTCTTTGAAGTTTTTGTTTGCTGCAAGGTTGTACTACTCTTCTAGGCTGAAGTTGCTGAGTTTCTTGTCTTCTTTTGCTCATATAAATCTTGCTACTAGCTAGCCCTATAAGATTTGGAGCGTTTTTGAAGTTTTTTCTTGAAATTCAGAGTTGTTTGGCTTGGGATTTGATAGTTTTTCTTGGTCTTTTTCGAACTCTTCTTTTATAAAATTCAAAAGCTCAAAAAACATTTTTCTTTGTTGTTTGCTTTTGTTTTTTGCATTTTTTCTTTCGTTTCATTATATCTGTTGAATCTTTGTTGAGATTTCTTGCCTTTGGTTTTTGACTTGATTTTGGAAAGGAATTGTCATTGGTTTCTTCCTCTTGTTTCAAGCGTTTTTGGTGTCTTTATACTAAGAGTTTCTGATTTTGGGAACTAGCTTTCTGGACAACCAAAAAGAGATAAAACTAAATATCTTTGGGAAATTTCTCTCTGCTTTAGGAGATTTTGCATCTTAGAATTTGCATGCTCTTAGTGATTTGCATTAGGTGCACTTAAGCATTTAGTCATTTTCATAGTTTTTGTGAGTGTGAAGTTTGTTATCTGAAAAGGAAAAATTTTAGTCTCATAGAACCTTTGTAGAAATTTCTTTTCATCGAAAGGAAATTACTGCATTTGCATGTAGTTTGGTTTTTATTAATTTCTTTTCTGCGTCAAAACACCACAAGTTTCATTTCCGTATCCCTTTGACTTAACATAACAGCCGATTAAAATAAGCGCTATAATTTAAAAGCAACTAGCAAGTTTTTATTAAGTGTCATACACCAACTAGATAGGTTGTAGGGCCTTGGATTAGGTGAGTGGAGAGTTAACTCTCCAAGGCCGCTCAAACAAAACATAGAAGTTGATTAATTGAGCGAAATCCAACTCCGTTAGGTGGACCGGGAAAGCTCTCCTCCGGAGAGTCAAGCGCGAGGGGAAGTGAAGGCTGAGAAGAGAGATACCTCTCCTTTTACTGTTGAATATGGACCAAGACCGTTCCGCCCAAGCACACAGATTGGTGCCGATAGTTTCCACCCTAGGTTCCACATAGGTGATCGCGGAACTACCCGTGTGCCCGAGCCGTACGTCGTATCACTTTCTCAAGAAGATTTCCGGGGTACCTTGCGAAGCTTGGGTACTTGTGCCGGTAAAGGTTGTCGTTAGGAGGTCGACGTAACTGTTTTTGTTACCTTCGCTAGTAGGCCTGGGCCGTAATTATCCCAGACTACTTTCGGGAGGTCCTATATTTCGCTTTCTTGTATTTTGGTGTCCGGTCCTAATCACCCGTAGCGGAAATACCTGAAGGCTGTTTGCTTGATTGTATCTCAGGGATAATTTTTTGTAGTGAGTGCTCTTTGCTCCTAGCTTGCCTAGCTTTACACTTTTTGAG
This sequence comes from Pinus albicaulis, assembly GCA_034641835.2. Taxonomy (NCBI): domain Eukaryota; kingdom Viridiplantae; phylum Streptophyta; class Pinopsida; order Pinales; family Pinaceae; genus Pinus; species Pinus albicaulis. The sequence goes on along the minus strand of CM076577.1, from coordinate 281,479,925 downwards.
TCTAATTAAAAATTTGGCGAAAGTGGCTGATCAAGCGCCTCGTCGATCGAGGAGAATCCGGGGGTTATCTTTCGAGAGTCCAGAGCCTTCTTCAAGAAGGCGTAGGAGTGATTTAGCAGGTCGGTACCACCCTATGGCATCTGACGCAGTGGAGAGAGATCCTCCGCAAGGATCTGAAGGTTTCGTAGCTGATTCTGGTGTTGGTTCCGAGAGGAGCGCTCCACTCACCTCGCAAGTATTATTTCCGCAGGAAGAAGAAGTACAGGTAGAGGAAGTGTCTGAACCCTCTGAGTCACTTCCATCTCCTCTTCCTCCCCGATTGTCCATTTTTTGTTGAATACATCGCACCGAGTCGTAGAGACCCAAGATCCTCCGTTGTATACATAATTTTCGATGGCAACGATCGGGAAATGCAGCCTTCCGCCCAAGAGCGCGTGCATTCCGCAATTTACCATAGGATGAGGAGGCACTATTGCCATATCTTCGATTGCTTCTAGCGGCGGTTGTGCTGCCTCAGTTTCACCCAAGCACATGCTTCCCAATCTGGTCCCTTCTATTTTGGAATGCCCACTAGTGGGATTCCTTCTTTTTCCTTTTCCGCTGATGCAGCTGGATCTACACCCATGTCTTCCATGGCTAGTGGATCAGCTTCTTTTCAAGGGTTACCCTTTGGAACTGGGAAAATTCCTAGTTTGAATCCTTCTTTAGGGTCCTTTCCGTTTACTTCTCAGACCCAGAGTTTCAACCCTTGGTTTGGAGGTCAGAATTCAACTACCTTTACAGGTTGGAACCCTGTATTCACTACAGCGGGGGCAGGGAATCAGTTTTACGCTGGTCACCAAGGGAATGCTTCTTTCCCTTCGTCGAGTGTTTATCAGACCTTTTCCCATCTTTCTAATGCCTGGAACCCCTATCAGAGGCTTTCCTCTTCATTTAATACTTTAGGAGGGGGAACTGGTCCAGTCTTTGGTAACTCTGCATTGGGAGGAGGTTCTTCTCCTTTTTCTACGAGTTCTTTTTGGCAACCTGGTGCCTCATCAAATCCAGGGTATTCTTTTCATAATGTTGGAAATCCATCCCATCAAGGATGGAATCCTCAGGCTCTGCCTCGTTTACCTTTTCTGGCAACGTTAAACTTGCCAGATCTGTCGAAATTGACGAATGATCTGATCCAGTACAGTCCGAGGTGGCCTCCGATTCTCACCAAACTTCCTTCAAACAATCCAAAGTTTGAAGGTAAGAATGGATAAGATCCAGCTGACCACATCACCACCTTCCATTTATGGTGCTCTTCTAACTCCCTGATCGACGATTCGATTAGGTTGAGATTGTTTCAACGCACCCTAACTGGAAACGTTGCCAAATGGTATATTGAGTTTTCAATCGGGGGTAGTTTTTAAGCTACATTTGGAGAACCCATGTCATATTTCTAAATCATTTCCGCCTGCCCACCCTGTTATGATGCCGGGACTGAACTCCTAGCTAATTTTAAGCAGGACGACACAACCCACATTTCTAACCATATTTAGGAATGGTGGAGAAGGAAGAGGCTTATTAAAGCTCATATTCCAGGAGAATTCCTTTTGGAATGGTTTCTGAAATCTCTGGAGTCAGACATTTCTAAAGATGTATCCCTCTCAGGGGTATTTTCTGAGGAGTAGGCCATTTTTAGGGCCCAACAGCTGGAACTGATCTATTCTCAGTCTGGGGTCCTCCATAAATATTTTCCCAATGCTCCTCACTCCAAATTAGATTTATCCAAAACTAAGCCTGGTCCTCATGGTGATGGACTTATTGGGTCGATCAATAGTGGTGCAGCTAGCCTTCTTACTCAATTGCAGCAATTGTCTATACAATCTGCTCCTTCTGGTCAGGCTGTGCCTGCTGAGTCATCGCCTTCCCAATATTTTTTGATAAACGTTGTCCAAAATTCTGATCCCAAAGGAAATCAACAATCCAAAGGGAAGAAGAAGGGACGGAACAATAAGAAAAAGGGCAAGAATGGGAAGGGTAATGTGAATAAAACCAACGAGCATGTTGGTAAGGGTCCAAAGGATAAAAATAAAGTGAATTTTCCATGCAAGTTATGTACTAGAGACCATCTTACACACCTTTGCCCTAAAATTCAGGATGCGCAGCGCTTGTTAGCTCAGCAAGGTTCTTCTAGTTCCCAGGCTGTGTTGACAAACCCTTTTCCCCATGGCAACAACTAGTTGCTGGCGCGAATCAAAATCCTGGGGCTTCCTCTGGGGGCACCCAAGAAGGGGAAATTCCATCAAGCATATTCATGATGAGTGCTCACATGGATGTCGCTACAAGATCCCATGATTATGGCGAAGAAGAGTCTTTGAAAGCTAAGGGTGCTCCCGATGCTACTGAGCCGCTTCACATTACAAAGCCTACTGTTGAGTCTATGCCTCGGATGCCCAAAGCATCTACTAAGCTATCGACGATTAATCCAAACGCTAGGGCTGCCCAAAACTACTCTATTGTGGAAGATCTGGCACAGAGTCCTTGTGCCATGTCGGCTTTAGAGGTGCTCCAGTCTTTTCCGACTCAGCGCAGTGCTCTGCTCACTGCCATTGGGGCTATTGATCCAAAAAATTCTCTTCTGATTACATTTATATGTTCAATTTAAAATGAACCCCCCTACAATATGCTTTTCTTGCCAAATCATTGTACCCAAGTGCTTCTTTCTACTTGCCACGTAGGCAAGCTTCCACATGCGTGATGTCTTCACATGTTGGAAGATGATTGGATCTCCCAAAGCTGTTTCATCTAGCACTGTTCTTAACGCGTTCGATGGTCATCTTGCTGCATCACGAGTGATGGTTCTGGCCTTTTCCTAGTCCGTGTTGGTAGCAACCGTAGAACAGGAGGTTGAGATAGTGGATGCAAGCTTGGACTACAACCTTTTGTTGGGGAGAAACTGGATTTATGAGATGGATGCCATTTCATATTCATTATTTCGGCTTATTTGTTTCCCTCATGAAGTAGTGATTTGTTAGTGACCAACCGACCGTCCTCCCCGTAGACCCTAATGCGGCCTACCGACTCATCCGGCCTCAAAGTGATAATACCAAGGTGCTCATGAGAATTTAGGTTGGAATGTATTCTTACTTGATGGGTACTTTCGATATTCCTTCCTCCTGCGGGTTCATATAAATGCAATTTCATCCCATGCTCCTCTTCGAAGAGAGTTCTTCGTAACTCATTATTTTTCGTACCTCAGACCTTACCTTCCCTACCGCCACATTAGCGAAGGTCAAGTGGGTAATGGAATTTCCAATGTCCGTAAATCGAGATTGCTTATCGGGGCCTATTGTTGAAATTGTAATCCATCCCACGCCATCCACCCAAGAGTTGGATGGAGATGTGGCTCAGGCTTGGACACTTAGTTCTTCTTCTGCCCAGGATTGCCTTGATACCACTCTTCCATCTGAAGAGGCCATCCTGGAAGCTATGACTGGTATAGATAGACTGTGGGATGACTTGCATCATCGGTCTTAATTTTTACCTGATTTGATCAAAGTTGAAACAATTTTTCCAAGTCCTCAGTCTCCTGGTCCTGTTCACCCAGTCCTGAACCCTTTAGCACCAACACAGGTTTATGCTGAAGGGAACATGGCTGTGATTTCACCTACTATCCCAGTGAACATTTCCAGGGATCCAAATATTATTAAGAATGTCTTCATCGGAGCTGAATGTTCCCGAGAAGAGATTCATATTTATACCAAGCTCTTTAAAGAGTATAGGGATGTATTCGCTTGGTCTTATGAGGAAATGCCTGGTATAGATCCATCGATTGTCTAGCATGAGATCAAGACTTAGGAAAACGCTAAGCCTGTGAGGCAAAAACTTCATCCAGTCAATCCTAGGAAGGCAACAGCTATCAAAGATGAGGTGGAGAAGCTGCTTAAGGCAGGATTCATTTTCCCTGTTCCTTTGACTAAATGGGTTTTAAACCCTATTCTCGTAGATAAAAAGCAAGGAACAATTCGAGTTTGCATTGATTTCAGAGACCTTAATAAAGCATGTCCTAAAGATAATTACCCCACACCATTTATCGATCAGATCATTGACGAGTGTGCCGGTAATGAGATTTTCTCTTCATGGACTTGCCCCTCCGATATAACTGCATTACTATCCGTCCTGAAGATCAGCATAAGAATACCTTTATTTGTCCCTGGGGTACTTTTGCATACAACAAGATGCCTTTTGGTCTTAAAAATGCTGGGGCTACATTTCAGTGGGCCATGTCATATGCCTTTCATGACATCAAAAAGATTATCGAGGTGTATTTGGATGATTTAGCTGCTCACTCTCGAAAGAGGATGGATCATCCTGCTCACCTCCGTCAAATATTTGAACGATGTCGTTTCTATAAGATTAGGTCAATCCGAATAAGTGCGTTTTCGCGGTTACATCCGGTCAACTATTGGGATTCATTGTATCTAGGGAAGGGATAAGGGTAGATCCCTTCAAGGTTGAGGTAATACTTCGGTTGCCTCCCCCGTCTTCCATCCGTCAGCTTCAAAGTCTTCAAGGAAAGTCTAATTTTCTTCGGAGGTTTATCGTCAATTATGCTGAAGTGACAAAGGGATTTATGAGATTGTTGAAGAAAGGAGTTCCTTTTCTTTGGGACGACTACGCTCAACGCTCATTCGATGCTTTGAAAAATGCATTGACCTCTGCTCCTTTACTGAGTCCACCTAATTATAGCAGAGATTTTCTTTTGTATCTGGCAGCAACAAAATCTACCATTGGTATGGTTCTGGTTCAGGAGGATGATGGCCCAGCAGCTTTCATGTTATATAGCTGTTCAGTCAAGGATTTGTAGGTCCTTAGGCTTCAAGGCTCGGTTTTAAAGTTATTTTAATGCCAGCTTCACGTCAAAATGATTCGCATTGGTATTATTCCTGCTTCTAAAAACTTATGTTTTTGCAGCGCCCAATCCATTTCAGCTGTCCCCGTATTAGTGATTGGGGGAAAATACAATAGATGGATTGTGATTTCGCGGGAATTTGATCTGATTTTAAGGGTGCCGCCAAGTCCAAGAAATCATTGGTTTCGTTTTAACTGATCTCTCGATGCCAGCCCCGTGGGGAGTGAGACAGTTCATGATGAATCCTTTCCTGATGAACATTTGTTTTTATCTCTTCTTCACACAGATCCTTGGTGGCGGGAGATATCATTGTACCTTCGTAATCGCGAAGTTTTCCTCTACTTTTTCGAAAGATGAGCGTCGTAAGTTGCAGCCCATTTCCCACAAGAATTACTTGATCATTGGTGATGCTTTATACCGTTGAGGGGTTGATTCAATCCTGAGACGCTGCTTAAAGTTCTAGTGTTGAGTCGTGTCGAATAGGGAGCTGGAAGAGCCTGTGTGGTTATTTATCCTAAGCCATACCTCAAAATATCTTCGTATGTTGGGTACTTTTGGCCTTCGATTTTCAAGTGATTATGGAGTCGGTCAAAAGTGTCATCTTGATGTCAAGTTTATACTTGAAAATGCGGGCATGCCTTCATTCAGCCTTCGCTTTTTCCGGGCCATTGTCATTCCCTTTACAAAGTGGGGTATTTATTATACCACGGTAAACTCTCAATTCTGCCAAAGGCCACAAGGGTGCCACGAGGCAGAGACTACCATTATGGGTCAAGGCTATGCCTACTTTGGAACAATGATGTATTTTAATCGTTACTTTTCTTTTCAAACTGTGTTATTGCTCGTTTTGGTATTCCTAGAGAGATTGTCACTGATCATGGCAGTCATTTTCAGAATAGCATGATGGCCGAGTTGGCTCTAAAATTGGGTTTCCGGCAGGAGCATTCATCTCCATATTATCCTCAAGCCAATGGGCAAGTGGAAGCCGTGAATAAATCCTTGAAGTCAATTCTTCAAAGGACAATTGATAAGGCTAGATCCAACCGGCATATTATGCTATATCCTGCACTTTGGGCATACAGGACGTCAGTGAAAACTGCAACTGGCTTTACTTCGTTTCAGCTAGTGCACGAGTTGGAATCCGTATTTCCCATTGAATGTGAGATTCCTTCTCTTAAGTTAGCTGTTGAACTTCTTCCTGACACTTCTAGTCTTGAAGAACGTCTCCTTCATCTGGAACATCTCGATGAGCAGCGTCGGGACACCGCCACGATGAATGAGGCGCATAAAAACCGAGTTAAAGCTCAGTACGATAAGGCGGTCAAACCTAGGGTTTTTTCGGAAGGTAACCTTGTTTTGGTCTATGCCCAAGAAAAAGATGCCCTGGGGGCAGGAAAATTTAAGTCTATGTGGTATGGCCCCTTCATCGTTAAAACAGTCCTTAAGAAAGGGGCATATACCTTGGTTGATTTTGAAGGGAACGTAGCGGTTTATCTTTAAAATGGGCTCTATTTGAAAAAGTATTATGCCTAGGCTTCAGCCTGGAATTTTTCTTTTGTATATAGTAGTTTTTCTTTGTACATATCTGGTTTTTCGATCTTTGATGTATTAAAGATGTTTTTGATCTGCTTCTCCTTCTGGTGTTTTCGGACAAATGAGTCTGCTTCAACTGCCTATACAAAGACAGAGCTCCTCATCCAGCTCTCACGTTTTGAAAGCTCATTGGTCTGTTCATCTACCACTGCTAGTATCAAGAAGGGTCCCCTACTGGTCCCGTTCCAATAACAGAAAGGCATGAATGGCATTAGCTATCTACTTCCTGAGCAATATCTTTGGGTGTTGATTCGTTGATAGTTTTCTTGGACTCTCGTACTGGGTGGTGTCTGCAGAAATTTTGTGACAATACCGTATTTTGTTCGAGATCCATTTTTACTACGGTTGTTCTTGAGGGTACGTTTGTTACAAAGATCATTTCATTTTTTAACTTTTATTCATATTCCTCGAGCTGACAATTGGTTGGCAGACTCATTAGCTAATCAGGCACTGGATTGGCATATTAATCATTCCATACAATAAAATTTAATCAAAAACATCATACATTTTGATACATTTGTCACATCACATCAAACGTCGCTGTATATATATCATCAGAGTGTTCAAAAAATTTACAAAATTTGGATCCATAAAGTCATACAAAAATTGGGCTTATGCCCGATCATGTTCAGTCTCAAAATATACAGTCATCTGATACATCATATCTATCTACTCCGAGTCTCCCGCTTTCGTGTTGGGTGTCTCGTCATAACACGATCACAGGGCAACACGGCAGAACAACCGTACCTGGGCCTCGGGCACTACTACCACCTGCCTCTGATGGCTTCGTGTAGATCTTCCACCCAGCCCATAGGTACTTGGCGGGTTAATCCCCTCCAAGTTCCTCCGTACGTACTCGGGAGGGTTCGTCCGGACGACGTATCTCGCTCGCCCCCTGCGACGCTTATGTTGCGGGTAACCCTCGTGTCGAATCGGTCCAATATCTCGTACATCATTTAAAATTGGTAAGCTATTATGAATCCAATTTAAAAACATGTTTGTTTTCCATTTTTTCATACATGTTTGAAAAAATCCAAAAAATTATATAAGTCAAAAATTGCAAACTCACCGACTATGCCCCATTCCGCGCCTGGTGGAAGGAAAAGATCTGGATCTCCACGAAAGTCCATCCCAACATAGGGATAGTCGTCCACGACGATGATTTGTTCTCCCCACCAAAGGAAGAAATCATCATCCCAAGTGGTTCGGGGAACTTCACTTCTCCCCAATCTCTTCATCATGTTTGCCCAGTGGGCAATTCTTGGGTCTCTCGGGCTGCTGATGGTAGAGATCACTTTGGGTCTCAATGCAGGTATCTTCTCAAAGAATAATTTCATCAAAATTGTACCATATCCAAAAAAATTTGTCTTTGCCTTTCGGATAGAAGTAAATTGTTGCTTCATGTTCATCAGTAGAGTTGTGCACCAATCATATAAATGAGTTAAGCATTCCACTGCTATACTCATTTGCGTCCTGGATGCCTGGTGTAGCGAAGCTGATCTTGCTACTCTCCCAATGGTAAAAAGGAGGATTTTTAAGTGCAAGTCTCTTAAATATTTGATTGCAATTTGAGTTCCAACTTTCTTAGATCCCTCTACGCAGTAGACGTGGACGTAATCTTCCACGGTGAGCCCTCCCAAAGGCTTACCATGCAAGTCTACTGGCTCCCCCCTCCGGGAGAGTCTAGTAATAAAATATATATCCTCCACCACGATGCGTATGGGCATCTGATCTATAATGAAGCAGTCTTCTTCCGGCTCCCAATAGTTCACAAGCATTTCGAGCAACCGGACATTACTCTTCATATTTGGCATTTTGAAAAACTTGAGCAATCCGCAATTTTGGAGAATATTTAGTGATGCTCGATCCCACTTGATTTCTTGATCAATAGCACTATGTTCACGCTCTCTCCATGATATGGTAATCCTGAAAAATTTCAATAATTCGTTCATTAGCTATGCATTTTTCATTTTTGGGTTGCGCATACGCGACTTTCTTTGTGCACAGTCGCGTGTGTACGCGACTTTGTCATTACCAACCCGCGTATGCGCAAACCCGTGATTTTTAGCAAGAGATTCTACGGTGAAAATTCCTAAATTTTAATTTATGAACGGACAAAATGAATAGCAAGGATGGTTGATGAGCTTACTTGACAAATTCAGTGAAGATTGACAGTCGGTTGCTCCTGTTTTGATGAAAGAGGATTTTTTCTCCAGAGCACTTTTTCCCAAATCAGCAATGTAACAATGAACCAAATATGAGGTAATTTGTCTATTTATGCCCAAAAAGTTGAAAATTTTCGCAAAAATTTGTTATGTTTATTTTTTCAATCTATCTTAAGTTGCATAACCCGGATGCTTGGAAGTGCCCAGATTGGTATATTTTCAGGTACATTTTGACGAATTTGAGATTTTTCCCGGTTTTTGATCCATGACTGCTGACCCATCATGGTAGGTATGTGATCTTCACTGGCATATAGGTTAGGGAATCCACTTTTCGTTGCATTTTGCATACTAGCCTCCATTCTAATCACTTGCCATAGGGTCGATCCCATCAGGTCATGAGTATTACACCCATTTCACTCGTCGATTATTTAATCATGACTTGGTGGTAGAGCCTTCCTTTACATGGGCTTCTTAGTTAGTTCCTCGCTATCACTTGTTGCCCATGCTGCGTTTTATGTAGGCTCGGGAGTCCTCTTTAGTCCTGCCATGACTTATGTGTTGAAGCTTCATTCTTCTTCTTCCTCACTATCATTTTTCTGGCTATTACCCTAGAGGCTCCCCGGTGTTGTTTGAGTTGTATTACTGCATTGCATATTGGCTACTTGTTTATCCTGGCCTTTAGCCGGCTTCATTTTGGACTCAATGTTTAAGCCAACTTTTGACCTTGTCTATCTGTACAAGTTAACCATTGCATGCACTTGGCTATCGCGACTTGACACCCTTTTACCCATGGATGGAACATGCCTCTCAGTATCGCTTACCAGTTTCCGCCACTTTGCATTGAGCATAGGATCGTTCCAATCCCGGGAACTAGTGCATCTGTTTCTTGATACTCGTTCTATCCATTGTACCATAGCATTCTTTTATTCTTTTTCAGGCTTATTATATGAAAAAGACAAAAAAATCAAATATAACAAAAAGAGCGGGAACGGGATATAACTTCGTTGTTTGATGGCAGTACAGTGTCAGTTTGTCGCCCTTGAACAAAGCACATACACTTATATATATTTCCTTCATTTGGGATGGTTTTAGTTTTGACCTAGGTTCAACCTTTACCTTGTTTCACTTGTCAGTCCTCCCCCGGTTGGTTATCTCTTCCAATCATATGGAGAGTTTGTTTTGCCTCCTGCATAATAGACTTATACAGTGTCACTTTTTACTGCCATGGTCATCATGAGTCGTACTTTTGTTCAAAGGAATTCTAACCAGAGTCAGCCATTCTGCGGTGTCTCTTGACTCATTATTTAGTCGGCCTTCCTGGTTTTGTCAGTATCTTGTTCTATCACATCAGATGTTTTAGTCTTCTGCTCGTGCTGGTTTGAGAAGGTCCCCATTGACTTCTTGTCGACGGGTTTGTCTCTTATCGACTACGACATATTGCTCTGAGAGCAAACCTAGAGCCGCACCCTGGCACTATTTCCATCATTGATAGGTGACCTTGTGCTCAGCATTTGATCATCATTATGGGTCTTTGAATGAGTGGTTTCCCCTATGTTCGACGTCAGCATACATTATCACACTTGGGATTCGTGCAGTACCTTGATTTCCATTTGACCCTATCGGTGGATATCTCACCTCTGTGTCAGCTTTCATTATTGGTTGGTTCAGAGGGTTTCTTCCGTGCGCTAGCTTCATATTGTGCACATCGAAAATGTACTTCGGTTCGGTTCCGTCACTCTCCTTTGTCCAATTACTTCCAAATCTTGGCCTGCGGGTTACACTCGTGCTAGATTGATGTGGGATGCCTTAATGCCTTCCTTCCAGCAGATCTTTTCCCATTTACTCCGACTCATTGCTCTAGGAATAAGGTCTAGAGTATTTTTGTCAGTACCTTAGGGTTTGCAGTCATCAGTGGCAGACTCTTCGCTATCGACAGTGGGGACTCATCATTGCCTCCTGATTGGTAGATTCTTTCAATTGTTCGACTTCAACTCATTTATTCGCACTTGTTAGATTGTACTGGGGCACCTTGACACTCATTTTCATTATTGGTGGGTTGTCTCGCATTGGTTAACGGTATACATCATTGACTGGTAATCCAACGATTTCTCACATGGTCGACTTCAGCTCATTTATTCCCATTGTGTAGAATTGTGCCATAGTGATCGGTGAAGACCTCGGGTTGCATCAGCATTTCTCAGTTCACTTTTGACAGTCCATTCAGTTTCTGCCAGTGATGTCGTTCACCCTTATATGTTGCAGTGTCAGTATAGCAGCATCCTATATGTTGGCTCTCAAGTTGCGTGATTGTACCATGTGTTCCACCCCTTATGATTTGGTACTTGGAGATTCAGTTACTTATATGATCAGACATCTAGTTTCAGCATCATTGATCAGCTTTCTATATGTGATACTTGGACATTGATTCAGACTTGCACTTCCGGGCCATGCTCAAATGATTCATTGTGTATTTTCAGTTTAGCTATACTTGTATACATTTTGGATCTATTCTGTACTTTTTATATGATGTATTTTTGACTGAGCATGGGTATGCCCACCTCAGCATGAGTTGACTCTCTGTTTTCTTTCATTGGTTTTTGGCAAGCTGAAATCTGGTGAAGTCCTCTCTTGTCCTTGCGAAGTTCTTTCTATGTGCATAATTCATTTCGGCCATCATGTACCCCTTCTGACCTCATATATTAGGGGGCATCTGTTATAGCATCATTTTTCACCCTCAGGTGATTCATGATTGTCTTTATGGCTTTGGGCACCCATTCTCACAGACTTGAACAAATTCATTAAAAACAGTGTTAAAATTCCCATACGCGGGTATGCCCAAACTTTTCCATGTGTATACGCGAGTCCACATGTACTTTTCCACGTATGCCATTAAAACCATTAAAAATATATATAAAATTTCCCTATTTTCGAGTTGGGTTGATGGTTACTTCAGTAGTTCAACCACCCCAGCACGTGGCCAACTGTTTCCAACTGATTGAAACTACTTTGAGGGAGTATAAAAGCCCCTCATGTGCATGGCCTAAGGGAGAGAGAAATTTTATAGATACTATACTATGTTGGAATCCCTAATTCAAGTCTGATTTCCCATGCCTCTTGCACTTTCCCAGATTTATACAGGAAACCCTTGTTTCCTGGAGACGTTCATCCATTTATATGCCATATCGAGTGCACAAGTCTTGAAAGTATCTTAGCAAGGCAAGGAAGGGAGGGATCCGGACGATGGTCTGCTCGAAGATCCTGGAAGGATTCAGGTGATCTCTCCACTCCTTATTTCTATACATGCTATTCGCAATAATGAAGAACCATCTTGTTCCTGAACTTATGTGTTAGTATATATTTGTATATGTGAAAAGATTGATCATTAAGCAGTTATTATCGTTTATATCATATTTCACATGGATTAAACTAACGTTTAGGAGAAATATATGCTATACAATTAGGTTTCTGTGCATGTTCTTTCTTGTTTTCCGAGTTAAAGAGGAAGAAGGGTTGGCACGAGGTTTGGACCCCTTCGGGATCTACATCGAACATGGGACTACGGGTGAGTTACGGTATCGTTGTGTGTGAGTCCTTGAATAACATGCCCGATGCATGGGTTTTGGCAAAAACCTCTAGGGTGTTTTCCCAAAACACTAGTTTTC
>CM076577.1:281307843-281467520 GCA_034641835.2 Pinus albicaulis | reverse complement strand
TCAAATTCCTAACCTAATAAAGTAAAAATGGAATGGGGTAAATTTTTTTATTAAATATATAATAATTAGGTCCTAATACAAGTGCAAAAAATTCAAATGGATCTCATTAACCCATTCTAAAAAATAGCATAAATTTACTACTATTTCGCTACAAGGCAATTCCAGAAATCTTGTATTCGTGAACTAGTAACCAAATCCAAGTAGTTTAATGATTAAGATGACCTTCCAAAGTTATTCCAAGGATTAATAATTTTTTTGAACCTGTAAAAAACCTGCAAAAGAACTCATTTTATTCATTTGACTCAATCCTACAACATGAAAAGAAACAATATTAAATACATAAATATGCAAAATAGAAATAAGAAATGCATGCGAATGAGAAGTGAAAATAACATAAATAAATTGTACAAGATGGCTCTAAGGCTCTTCAGATGTCCAAGCACAAGGAGGAATAAAATTACTATGGAATAAACCATGCCTTAGAAGCTAAAAATTACAACAATATTCGTTATTGAATCAGTCCAAGTACATCCATGCAAGAAAAGAAGGTGGACCTGCTAAAAAACAAGTTTTCTCCACGATAAGACTCAACAATATAGGCCCCTAGAGGACAATTAGAATCGGTACTTGTACAAAATTATGAGGAAGAATTCCCCTTGAAAGGAGGAAGCTTTCCCCTTCAAAATTCCTCAAATAATGGATTTTATTCCCAAAACTAGGACTTTGCAATAAATGGGAGGGAACACATTCCTATATTCTCTCAATCATTGGAGTTCTAGAATATCTCTAGAATTTCTCAATAATTTCATGATATGTTTCTCATTTATTTTCCAATATTGATCCTCCAGTAGTAGGGATCAAGTCCTTAAATGATCTCTTTCTCCAAATCTTCATAATATGCCCAATATTATCACAATATTCTACAAAAATAGATAATATTAGGCACAAATATGAAATTATCTCCAAACCTTCCTAAGAAAATATTAAAGCATAAAAAAAATTTTTATTAAGTGTAGAAGGGGAGTTTTAATATATATTTTATGTGCCTAATAAAGGTTACATGGGCCTTAATTTATGTATATTTTAGAGGCCCATCATAACCCCCTACTGAAATTGTTGCTCGTCCTCTCAACAACCTATTCATCCTCCTTGCCTTGTAGTCCTTCATGTATGGTGGCCTATTTCATTCTCTGTTTATTGGTCCAGGTGCTACTTCTCCTGTTGACCTTCTTGTAGGTGCTACATGGAGGTCCTCGGGTGATTTTTGTAGTTCATCCTCATAGATTCTGCCGGTGGTCCTTTTAAGCCATCTTCATCAACTTATCCTCATATTCTAACTTTTTTGTGCCATATACATAATTTCTGTAGGAAAATTTTAAAATTCCTATATCAGTATTCTCTCCACTTCTTGGGGCTCCATATTCCTTATAGATGAAGGGAAATTTTTAATGGAGGTTAGGGATGGAGTGATGGAATGATTGGAGTGATGGAGATGTAAGGGGAGAGGTCCCATGCCAAGGTATAGATGATCAAGCTTCTAGTGGTGCAACATAGGGTTTAGGGAGTGAATCCTTATGCATGGAGTGAAGTGATGGTTACGAGTGGTAGGTATAGGGAAAAAATAAATTATAATGCTATTTTTGAAGTTTATAAACCTTTGAGAGAGCTACTTTCCTTGCAAATAAGTTTCCTGTAGCATTTATAACATTTCCTGTAGTGCTACAGGAATCCTGTAGCTGCTAGGAATTTCCTGTAGCAATTACAGTCATGAGTAAAAATGGAGTTTTATGCCTACTTGAAAGTTGAAATGAGTGAATAGGTGCATGTTGGAGTTGTCCATGGAGTGTGTAAGTGGATGAGAGAGAGAAGAGACAAGGAAAACCACCTTTGATCAAAAAAAAATTCCTGTACCAAATTTGTTTTTCCTGTAGCAACTTCTTGTAGAAAATTGTGTGCCTCTAGCAGCCCTATTTCGCATGTAGCAACTTTATTTTGCATGCCAAGAGGTGGTAGGTCAACCTTTTATTTTTTATTTTTTCAATTTTTTTCTTTTTTTTCAAATTTTTCAATCTTATTTTTTCAATTTTCTTATTTTTTTCATTACATGCAAAATAAACTCGAGTTCTTTCTTTGTTAAATGAGTTTTCCCTCAGTTACCCCTTGGCACTCCTTGTCTTCCATCACAACTAATTTCTTACCACCCACTTTCTCAAGTCCTCTTTACTTTTTTCTTATTCCTCTCCCAGACGTATATGTGTCTTGGTGGAAAAGTGAAGCTAATTTCTATATAAGGTTGAGGCTGCTCTGCTACTGATTTTGGCTATAAAAAAATTCCTTCTCACAGTTTAAATATTTTCTTAAGTTAGAACAGATTCAAAGAAAGGTTTAGATGATTTCATACCTGAGCTATACCCTTGATTTTTTTTTGTAGGTGATATTCAAGTTGTTGATATCACTATTGAAGTTGTCCTTGGTTGTTATGAAGCTGCTAATAAAGCTGCATGTGATAATATGATAGAGTTCGTATTCCTGATAGCCTTGAATCTAGAGGTCTTCTAGGATTTTTTTTGTTTTTTTTGTTGTTGCTTCACATCCCTTGACTTAAATGTTGCTGGTGATATTCTCATGATGTGATTGTTGAATTTGATGATTGAATTGATGTTTGCATGCTTTACTGATACCTTTATTTTATGTCGGTAGGTGCCTCTCTGATGTCTAGGTTGTTACTAATGGTAAAATTTCTCCTTGTAGTTCCATAGGCTCTTCATATTCACCTCAAAAATTTTCATGTTTTCTTGGATGATTGATAAAATCACTTATAATGTTTTTTGGTGATTATGTAGGTTTGATAGAGGAACATGTTTCCTTCTTGTAAAAGGACTTCTCTATATTTTTTTAACTTCCAATATGCATGGGGTGATGAGGGAGAGTGTGGTAAGGCTAAGGAGTGGTGTGGTCTTAGAAGAATGATGTGAAGGAAATCTGTGTTTCTGCAGATTTTGTTTTGTTACAGAAGTGAAAAAGTGTAGGGCTTGAGTGAAAAATCATTGTTCTTGAGATGGAGGAGTGATGAGAAGGTGGAAGGAAATGATGGGAATAATCTTGTAGTTTATTTTTTACACATCAAGACCCTTTGTGATTGTTTTTTTTTCCTCGATCCACTTGCATGTAGCTTGTTGTAACTTCCTGTAGTAATTACAGAGTTTCTTGTAGCAGTTCAGGACAACCCCTTGTAGCAGACATGTTTTAGCCATATATATCAAATAGTAGACTGGATTGACCTGAAATTTTGAATCAAATTACCATCATCCTTATACACCTCCCCATAAAAAATCTCAGCCACTGGATGCACAAATCTCGATAAAAAATAAAAACGGTTGTAAGTGATGGAGGTCGATTTCTCACAAAATGTGCACCAGAATTTTCCAAATTTCTTGAGAATGTTACCATAATATATATGCATCTCCCCATGAAACATTTCAAAAAAATGGATGCATATTTTTTGAGGTATAATAAAAACAATTTCTGCTAAAAACTAGGAGTTTCCTATAGCAAAAACAAGGTTTCCTGTAGCACTTCAGGACAGTGAGGAAAATGAATGAGAAAAGCGTGGAAATGATGGGTGGATGTTGGAAATGGATGATATTGATGGGTTGGCATGACCTAGTTCATTTCAGAGCATCTAAGCAATGGAGGAGGAATTATGTGTTTGACTTCCTTTGACTAGGGTTTTGACCAAATTTTTCTCTTGGTGCACATTTCTTTTTTTTCTTTTGCTTGTAAAGGTTGGAGAGCACCTGCATTCATTAGAGAGAGATAAATGGAGAAGATATATTTGTTTTATTTTTATTTTTTCACTTCTTTTCTTTTTTTTTTCTTTAGGCCTACTAGCTTTCTCAATGAGGTTTTGAACTAGTATGTCTGCCTAGGAGCCTCAAAGGAGGTTTTCACCTAGGATCTTTTATTTTTCTCTTATTTTCTCTTTTTTTCCAACTGATTGAATGCCTCATGGGGGTGTTCAATAAACGAGCCAATATTAGGTGCCTAAAAAGAGGTTTTCACCTTGAGATTTTATTCTTTTCCCTTTTTTCTCTTTTTCCATTTTTTATTTTTTTCTATCCTACTCTACTTGAAAAATAAAGACCTCTTTCAAGTATAATAATACTTCCAATGGAGCCATGTGCACATCAAGATGAAAAATAAAATCATGTGTACACTTGAAATACATGATTTGACATGTACCTGAATATGAGGGATCAACTTATTTGACTAACATAATAACAAGTATTGTTGGAGAAGAGTGTGTTGTTGCAACTTAATGACTATCTGGAACCATATTTCAATATAGATTTGATTCTCTTGGTTTTATTTCTCATTGGGATCATTCTTCATGTCTTATTATACCATGAAATTCAAATCGTCCTCGTTTTGTTGATTATTCTCTTGAACACATGGAGGAAATGATGGTGAACACGAGGGAAATTTCTCAATATCTGATTCTAATGTCTGCTCTTCATCAAGTGTAGCCCCTGATTCTTTGATTTACTCACTTGAATATTCTTCTTTTGGATTTTGTACTTCATTTACATAAAGAGAATCTCTTTTTTTTCAATAATTTTCTTGAAATAATATGAATACCATTTATATCAAGAGGATATGTTTGGTAGTATTGTACCTTAGCATTGTAAGTGGGCTATGATACTTCATTGTGTGGGTTTGGAAATGGTGTTACAAGTAGTTGAGTGGGAGTGGATCTATGAGATATATGTTGTTGAGGTTTTTTTTTTTTTTTGTGGAAGTGGATGGGAGGGATAACATGGAGTTGGGTATGAAGGATATTGAGGAAAATAGTGAGGATATCGTGGATTTTTCCCATAAGGTCCTTGCCAACCTTCTTGCCAAGATTGGTTTTGGGGTTGAGATAAACAAGGTTTCCAAGGAGGGATTGTGTTAAAATTATTTTGAGATGGATGTGAATAATCTTGAAATTGTGAAGTAGGTCCTTACATCATATAAAGTGGACTAGGCTTCCATGGTCTTCTTGGAGATACATAACATAGCTTTCATGGTTATTGCCTTGCTTCATTGTCTTCTTGGTAAACTTCCTTAAACCTTGGTAATGATGGATAATATCTAGTAGCATATGATTCAATGTTGATGTTGATTTAATTACTCTTTCTCTTCCTCTTGATATGCTCTTTCATGTTTCACAAAATTATTCAAATGATAATTGGTATAAATCTTCTCTACTCATGAGATCAAGGAGATCAATCAACTCATCCCTAGTTGTTCTATGTAAGAGGGTTTTTAGTGTGTCAAATCCTAAATCATACATTTTTTCCCACTTAGCATTGTACATGAACCTTTGTATTAGATCCTCAAGGCTCTCATGTTCTTCTTGTTTCATTCTAAAAATTTCTTCTTTAGGATCATGATATTTATATTTTTCTAGAAACATATTTTTCATATCATTCCATGATCTTATTTAATTGGTACCTAAACTCATGAATCATTTTTTAAGAGCTCTATCCTTCAATGTTGTAGGAAACAATCTCAATTTTCGAGTGTGTGATAAGTAGCCATAAGATCTAAAAATTCTTTCAAATTCAAAAAGAAAGGTTTCTCGATCCTCTGACCTTATACCATGGAAGTTGGGAAGGAAATATGGAGGGATTCTCTTCATATGCACCCTAACATTAGTATCTTGAATGGTAAATCCAAGAGGATCTTCTTCATTATCATCATCTCCATCCATTTCTTCTATCTTTTCCACCACCTATTCTTCTTGTACCTACAAAAGTGGATCGTGATGTGATTCTTACTGCACCACGTGATCAAATGGGGGGGGGGGGAAGGATGTTGGTGTTGAAGAAGTATTTTTAAATATTTTTTTGAATAATAATGTTAATGCAATGCAATTTTTTGTTTTGAAATGAAGCATGCCTAATGGAATTTTTATTTCTTTTTGCAAAAAGAAAATAAATGAACCAAAAAAAGAATAAAATAATGCATACTTTGACACCTCCCTGACAATGACGGCAAAGAGTGACGAGCCTCAGTATTGCAACAAGAATGTTGCAACCCCCAAGGCTACCAACTTTAATTATCAATCGGGAACTCGTACAAACTCAAGAGGTGTCGACCCTATATGTGTAGCATAAAATATGTCCTTATTTTGTTGATCGAATGTAATGGAGTGAATATCATGAAATCAAAGTCTAAACTGATTGTATAAATGGAAGTGTTTCCTTGAAAATAAATTAATCCTAGGAATGAACAACAACTTGTAATTGAAATCCTAACAACAAGAATTCAAATAAAAAGGCCTAATATAATTTGCAAAAATGAATGTCCTAAGTGGTGTTTATTATTTTTCAATCATGTATTTAGATCCTAGGGGTCATGATTCAAGCCTAAGAGACAAAGAAAAATTCTTTGGGAGAAAATCTAGTCGAGTTTACACATGCTACAAGAGTGCTATAGGAAACTTTGTTTTTGTTACAGGAAAGTCCATTTTGGAAATAACTCACCGAATGACTAAGTAAATAAAATGAAAATGGGATGGGACAATTTTTTTATTATTAATTAAGATGTATTAGTTCTCCATTACAAGTGTAATCACTCCAAAATACCCCTGTTCACACGTGCTAAAAAAAACAAAAAAACTACTACTCTAAAATATGGAAATTCAAGAACTAGTGAGCTAGTTAATCTGTCCAATGCCTAAATCAATCAAGAGAAAATGAAATGGGGTGGATTATGTTATCAAATTTAACATTATTAGTACCTAATAAAAATTGAATCAATCCAAATTGATCTCATTATCCCATTCTAAATAATAGCAAAATTTACTACTATTTCACTACAAGGCATTTCCAGAAATCTTATATTCGTGAACTAGTAACCAAATCCAAGTAGTTTAATGATTAATATGAAATTCCAATGTTATTCCAAGGAATAATAATGTTTTGAACATGTAAAAAACCTAAAAAATAACTCACTTAAATCATTTAAATCAATCCTATAACAAGAAAAGAAACAATACTAAATATAGAAATATGTAAAACAAAAATAAGAGATGCATGTCAATAAGAAGTGAAAAGAACATAAATAAATTGTGCAAGAGGGCTCTAAGGATCTTGGGATGGTGAAGCCCAAGGAGGACTCAAATTCCTATGGAAGAAACCAAGGTTAGAAGCTAAAAATGACAACAATATTCATTATTGAATCAGTCCAAGTACATCCATGTAAGAAAGAAAGTGGAGCTACTAAAAAACAAGTTTTATCCACAATAAGACTAAACAATACATTCCCCTAGAGGCAAATTCGAATTGGTACTTATAAAAAATTATGAGAAAGCATTCTCCTTGAAAGGAGTAAGCTTTCCCCTCCAAAATTTCTCAAATAGTGGATCTGGTTCCCAACACTAGGAGTTTGCAATAAATGGCAGGGAACACATTCCTAGATTTTCTCAATAATTGGAGTTCCAGAATATATTCAGAATTTCTCAATAATTTCATGATATTTTTCTCATTTAATTTCCAATCTTGATCCTCCAGCATTAGGGATCAAGTCCTTAAATTATCTCCTTCTCCAAATCTTGATAATCTTCCCAATATTCTCACAATATTCTAAAAAATTAAATAATATTAGGCACAAATATGAAATTATCTCTAAACCTTCCTAAGAACATATTAAAGCATAATAAAAACATAATTAAGTCTAGAAGGAGAGATTTAATATATCTTCTATGTTCCTAAGAAATTTTAGATGGACCTTAATTTATGTCTAATTTAGAGGCCCATCAATTATCATGACTTTAGTCTTTTCAATATTAATAGTCATACCCATCTTAGAGTAGTAATCATGAATTATTCTAATCTTCTTATCGAGATCATCATAGCTTCTAGCTAAAATAAAAATATCATCATGATAAAGGAGAAGAGTAATGACCACACAAGTGAACTTGGGGCCATTGCATCATGTAGCTTCCAAACACTCTTCTAGCTTATCAATATGGATGCCAAAAAGGGTATGATATAGGGGACACACTTACTTAACGTCAATATTGCATATAATTTCTTCATACCAACCCTTGGTGGCATTAATATTGACAATAAAATTCTCATATAGCATATTCAGTTCAACCCTCAACTTGAGAGGAACCATTATTTCTTGAAGTCTCTCCCATAGCTTATCTCAAGGAATTGTGTTGAAATATTTTCAAAATTCAAGAAAAAAATAGAAGAGATCAATTTTATTATTCCGATATTCCTCAGCAATGATCCTAAGAGTAATAATATGGTCAATGGTTGAGATATTTCTCTTAAAACAAGATTTACGTTTAGCTCGTTTACCATGTCTTTCAACCCAGAGGCTAATATTTTTTCCAAAATAAGCCCGTGCAACTTGGCTAAAATGTGGCTAATCATAATTGTTAGTGTGAATTCTAATCGCAAGCGTACTCAAAAAACTCACTTTAGCTATGCATAAAAAACAACCCTAACATCAAATATGACTGTTAATTTCCTTAGATCTGCAGTTAATGATTAGAATAAATGCTACAGAAATCCAAATCTATGTAGTTAAAGACATTAAATAGAAAATAAGAAGAAAGAGTTGGTCCATGCATCTAATGAAAAATACAAAAAATTTAAAGAATTTTTTGTATTATGACACCTAGGAAGGGAACATAGAAAGATGTTTCCAGTACCCCTCAATGGTATGGGTTCTTGTATGTCCATAGCGCTTCAGATCTAAGATCACTCTCTCTTGATGGTGTAGAAAACCCAGACAAAATAGTAACTCAAAAGGGAGTTGACAAGAAAAAAGTAGAAAAATATGACAATGATGGGAGGATCAAAGTCAGACCAAAAGTATAGATCAAGGATGATCTAGGCAACAAAATGTTGCGAATGAATCAAAAAACCCTTCTATTTATAACAAAATATTGAGTTAGTTTGGATATTGGTGCATAATTAAAATATTATTAACCAAATCTAGATCCAAATTTTATGGAATAATTTTTTATTTTTGTTGGAGGGAAAAAGAATTTGAATTTGGTCAAATCCCTTTATTTATAAATAATAAATAAATAAATGCTTTATTTATTATTTTAAGAATGTGGTTGAGTAATAATTAAATAAATAATTATTTATTCAATTATTTATAAATGATTTAGTCAAATTTAACAAGGAATATTATTTAAATAATGTTTAAAATAATTATTCCTAGAAAATAATAAGATAAATAATGATTTAGCTAATTAATTTTCCTATTTTGGGTTAAATATGACTAGGAATATTAATTAAACTGTGGTTTAATTAATTATACCTTGAGGAAAATCAAACAAATAAGGATTTATTCAATTATTCCTCATGGGGTTTCCTATTTAGACCATAAATAAATTAATAAATTATGGGTTATTAAGCTATTTTTCATAGTGAAAACAATTTTAGTATGGTAGAATTAGTCTTACATGGTGTACTTCAGTCAATCTAATAGTAACAGGTTAGATGACCAAATATTGGTGTAATAGATTGCCCCCCAATGTGCGAGCACTAGGATCTAATTGTATGACTGAAGTACATTGTAAGAACTCAATCACTAGACACCGAAGGGGGAGTCAGAGAGAGATAAATATAAGGTAGACTAAAGAGTGAGAGGACAAGACCCTGAGGAGGCAAGATGTAGAAGTGTGACAAGTCTCTTTTATTAGTGAGTACCTGTTCTACATGAGGTGGTGGAGGCATACCTATGCCCGTCGAGATAACAAAGTACAAAGAATAATGATGCATCCAACAAACAAGGGAATGAACTATATAGTACATGCTGGCATAAACATGGGCGAGATAAAAACATGATAATGGATCCCACATACATACTATGCCAGGGACAAAAACCAGGACTTATACAATAATATTTGAGATATAAGTACAACCAAAGAGGACCTGTAAAACAGGAAAAGGCTCTAAAATCTAAATGATACATGAAAACTAAAGAGGCGCTGCAAGTGGCCAAGGCTAGAACCATCAAATTTATGGAACTTCATCCAAGGTTGTAATAGAGAATTCATCCAGGCATGTGGGGGGACACCTGAAGGGCCACCCCCTCATGAGGTTTGAAATATCTCAAACATTCCCGATAATCACTGGTACAACCTGCTGCATCACTAAACCATCAAGTATTCAGAGCTCGATCATGCCATAAGGAGCTGGAGGTGAGAAAAAATCAAGTTAAAGGAAAATAAAAGGTCCCTTTTCTAGATATGAGGCACCGAACAAGAGTGGAAGTTGGAACCAAGGTACATTGCCCTCTAGACCTATATTCTGGAATGAATAATCTTATGGTGAGGTAATAAGGGATCCTCAACTAAGAAATGAGGGACAATAGTGGAGCAACTGATAGACTGACACTAGGGATGATGGTTGAATGGGGTGTACTAAGTAGCAGCCTGACAACTTCCCGTGTTAGAGTATAAAGGGTATGAATCACCTAGCAGCTACTGACTCGACTTTGGAGGGGATAGGGGACAGTATGAATAAAGTCCAAAATGTTCAACACGAGAGAGGGAAAAAGGAATATTGAAGGATGGACAACTGGGGTAGGAGACAAAGGGACTTGGGATAGACTCCATGGATGTGATGATGAATGAACTATGATGCTCTAAACAAGGGCAAATCGATGATGCTTCCACATAGAAAAGGCCCAGTGGGGGCCATAAAAACATGAGTACAAGATGGTTACTCATGAAGAAAATAAACATGAGCATGGACAAGTATGAAGGCAAGGTGGTGCACCAATTACGAGTGTTGCAAAAGAATAAATTTGATTTTGAGAAGTGGCGAAGTGACCCTTCTTGGAAAAAATGTGTCCGAGTGAAGTATCAAATAACTAAAAAGGAAAGGATACCCATTTGAGAGCTCAGCGAGATATTTCCAATAGTGGTAACAGTTTTTCAAACCAAGCTATGGTTTGGTCACAATTGGTGAAAGAACATTTTCAGATTTCTCTTTTCATAAGGCATTTTCCCTCCAATTTGATTCATTTGCAAGTGTAGCTGTGGTGAATGTAGAAAGGAGAAAAGGCCCTAATTATTTTGGTGATCGTAGCAGACAAATCGACCATTGGAATTGAGATCTGCCAGTTGCAGGTAAGAGGCTAACTATGCTCTTTCAATTCAATGGATTAAATTTTCATATTAAGCACCCAGATCCCATGAACAGGCCAGGACACACTTTTTGGGGTTTGTTTTGTGACCTGGGTAGCAGGTACTGGGCATAAAATTGTGACATGTCCCAGGAAATGGCATGAAAAGTGCAATCTATCAGAGAAGGGGGGTTTCAATGTAATTTTTGGCTGAGAGCTGGGACTTTATAGTTATGATGTAGTGTTTCCTTTATATATGTTGACAAACATGATGGTTTTGTGTAGGTATGACAGAGTTGAGGATCAAATGGAGAGAGAGAGACCTGGATGAATTATGTTCTGATATCTGAGGGGATCGTGTAGTTCGCACCGCATTGGCTAGGTTTAGGGTCTTGAAATTTGTGGAGAACCCATCGATGAGGGTAGGAGATGCTTATATTTTCTATGGATGGCCTTAATGCTTCTTGGAAGGATGGTCCTGATGAAGAATCAAGGTAAGAAAATAATACGAGAATGAACTACAGGAGAAGGTGTAGAATCATCCTCACCCACCAAGTCAAACAGAGGGACCAAGTGGTAAACATGGTATCCCATAGTGTAGAATATTTGAAGATAAGGTATCATACATCTATGATATATGGCTCACTGGAGAGGCCGGTAGGTGAAACTATCCAAGGAATAGGAGGACAATCGACCATACCTAGATTGATGGGGTCTAGGCCAAGACTTATGGCAATCATATGAGAAGATGGCCAGGGGTTCCAT
The DNA here is from genome assembly GCA_034641835.2 of Pinus albicaulis. NCBI lineage: Eukaryota > Viridiplantae > Streptophyta > Pinopsida > Pinales > Pinaceae > Pinus > Pinus albicaulis. The sequence continues at coordinate 281,455,607 of CM076577.1, read as the reverse complement.
CATGACTCGAAGCTTGGGATACTGCCCCCAATCATATGTCATGGAGGGGATTGATCTGGTATGGAGAGGTGGGAATGACGCCCCTAGCCAGAGGATTTTATGGAGCACCATATATGGTGTCACTAGACTGAAGAGTGTCTTTGGAGATAATGAATTGGTGCTCACTTAAAAAATATAGAGGTTGGTCAACAACAATGTCTAAGGGACTGGGTTGTTGATTTAAGATGAAGGAATGATGAGGGGGATCATCCCTAGAGTGGTATGAAGTGATATGGGACTCTATAGGTTCTTCTAAATAGGGAAGAATAATGGTAATAGAGTCAACACAACCAGATGCACTAGGAGTGTTGTGGAGAATTGCTTCTCCTGGAATCTCAAATATGGGTGCCCCCTTACCCAAACATTGGGTGTCAATATAATGGCCACAGGGTGTATACAGTTTGAATGCATGGGTTCATTGTAAGGGGGAATAGATAAAGTTAGGGGTGGAGACTGTTTCCATAATATCGTCATCACAATAGAATATGGGGTGACTAGTGAAATAAATACCACGTGGTGCGACGAAGCTACTTGAATCATCATCTTGAGAAGAGAGGTTCACATGCACATCATCATGGAGGGTGACAGAAGAACACGTAGATGGAGGATCCACTGATGTTGAGCCCAATGTGATCGCGGAAGGGAGGTCAGGCGAAACAGAAGGGAAAGCCCCAGAGGGATCTTCCACCATGGATGTCATAGATGATGACAGGTAGAGGATGGTGGCCAAAGACTCTGTCATCTAGACATCGTGAGGGGTAATGTAAATGGGATTAGATGTGTCCTCTGGTTTTTCCGAAGAAAAAATCGCAAATAAGGGTGAGGTGGACTCATTGCGCTTGGGCTCGAATTGGTGAACCGCTTCCAAAGAGGTGCAGTAGTCTTCAAGGTGGGGAAAAAGGTGATTATAATGGCCATGGAAATCATAGAAATCAAAAGGATTATTTGTGTGCAAAGACCTGGGTTTTGGGACTAAATCGGGTAAAGCGACATGAACCTCTAGGATATCAGACTCAGGAAACACTTTGTTGACCATGGGCTTGAGACGAGGAAATTTAGGATAGGTATGGGTAGCATGACCAAACATATCACACACAGAACATGAAGGGGTATGCTTTGGAGGTTGAGGAGGAGTAGTGGTTGTCTGGGAAGCCTTGTCCTTAGGTGCCTTCTTGCGGGATTTTCCCCCCTCACTTAAGGCTTTTGCAACAGGAGTAGGGTCCTATTGAGGTGGCTGAGGCACAGAAGCAAAGGGAGGGGTCATGGTGATTGGTTGGAGTAGGGTCGGAGAAGTATATGGTTTGGGCTGACTAGATGGGATAGTGGCTGGGGGATCAATATACTATAATGGAATCCATAGGGTCATTTTGGGAAGAGACAAGGTAGCCATAATAGGTACTCAAAATACTCCAGGAGGGGGAGCAAGAAACGGTATCTGACCGGAGGGGTAATGGCCAGGCAGGACAAATCCTGGATGGTTAAAGTCAGGGGGAACTATTCTGGGAGGATAGATAGGATCATGGACACTAGCTATAGATGAGGGGCCCTAAGGAGGGGGTCCTGAAGGCTGAGTCGAAGGACTAGGAGAAGGTTGCGGAGGGTGAGGTTTTAGGCTAGTTGAATTGGTTTGTTTGAGGTACGATCGAGATGATTGGATCATGAAAAAATTCGATGAGCTAGGGTCAGAGATGAGAGGGGGGAGACTAGGAAACGTACCAAGAAAAGAGGAATATTTACAGGCTTCGGGTGAGACACTAGTTAGAGGTTCGACTATTTTTTTATTTTCCACCAAAGAGATAATGGACCCGGGGGAGGTCTGAGACTTCGGTTCATAATATGTCAACTGATTGATGATGACGATCTTTCTGTTGCGAGGAAAGAAAATCTTACGGTGAATCATAGAAAGGAAAAAAGACATCACATAAGTGCAGCTACGATCCAATAGAATGTTGTAGTCTAAGGGGGCATCAATGACTTTATTCCGATTTTATTCCAAATAGAAGCAGACATCACACAAGTGGATGTCCCCTAATCAATTCTACAATGAGAAACATTGGCTATCCGGATCTTGACAGGGATTTGGAAGGCAATGGATGCAGGAAGGGGAGGATGTTCTAACTTGTCAATGTCGAAGAAAATTAAACGATCATCTGAAGGATCCACATCGTCCATAGTATTTAGTATATCTTTTCATTGTGAAGGGAATGACTGGAGGACTTACAAAATTTACATCGCAGTGGGGATTGCACTAAGTCATGTATTATACTATAGGAGTGGGAAGCTTTACCAGAAGTAGTGTTTTGGTGTAATCGTCCCTTGGGGATCTTGGTATGAACCTCTGCCTTAGGCTGAGGGATCTGTAAAGGATCATTGGGTGTCGAAAGAGGCTCTGTGGGACCTAAAGACGGGGACTCGGTGGTATATGTAGTGGGGGGCTTGTTGTACTAACGGGAATGAGTATGAAGGTTGAGGTCAGCGGTATTGGGTTGGTCAAAGTTAATCATGAGCATCTGGTAATCAAAGGTACTAGATGGAGGAGGTTGAGTTTCCACTTGACTTTTCGGGGGTTGGGCAACCACATATCCTTATTGGGAGAAAGGATTGGTAAACACAATCATTTGGATAGGGGAAAAATTAGGAGGAACCAAAGGGGAGGCTTTTTTCCCCCGAGATGATGCCTGAGCTTCCCACATCTGATGCATCTGAGGTAAAATAGGACAATCATGGGTATAGTGACAATAGACGCCGCAACAAGAACAAGGCTTATTCTTGCGAATAGGCGTGTTCTTCTTGGACTGATGCCCTTTTGCTTGGTTGTAGTGTTAGATGTATTCCCTTGGGGATTGTTTCTTATATTACCTGGGGCATATTGGTTTTTTTTGTATTTCCTCTTCTTTTTGGAAGTAGGAGGATTAGTCGCACCCTATTATGCATACACCTGACCCTGAGGAGTGGGTGGATTTTATTGCAGAGCTTGAGAAGGTATGGGAGGATGAGGTGCTAATGCTGGAGGAGCTGGAGCACCAAGTTTCAGATACAGATAATAAGGAGGTTGTTCAACATTGGGGTAAATAGGTTGGGAAAAAGGAGGAGGCATGCCGTATCCTGGATACATGCTGCCGGGAGGGGTAAAAGTGTTGGGGGAGCTAGCCCCTCCCTGAGGGAAACCATAACCCATGGGAGGATGAGTGTATGGATGTGAAAGCGATTAAACGATACCATCGGTGGCATGGGATGCCCCCAGTGCGTTGGCACCACCATGTCTAGGGAGATCAAGTAATATGGTATAAACATAACTATATTGTGCATAGATCAGGTCATATTTCAAAACAATCTGGAGGGCAGCTTCCTCTATCTAAGGGAAGTGAGATGTGACATATTTTCCAATAGTAGGAAAAATGGATCTGAGAAACCAGTCCATGTAGACACGGTCTTCGAAGGTAGGGGCTCGACATAAGCTCTTTCTTCTCCTTCATTCTAAAGAGGAGATTCTAAAGAGGAGGAGGCCTGGTCAACATACCACTTAGAAGCTTCTCCAATAAGTGTACACTGGAATAACTGAAGACAGATAGATTCATTGGTGATGAATTTAGACAAACACCACATGTGGAAAGAATGAACATGGTTAGTAGGATCCTCTCTAGAAATTCCTTGAAACTTGGGGATGTTTGAAAAGATCTTGGTTGGCATAGCAGGCCAGCTAGGATCATGTTGTCTGGGATAATTAATCAACTAGATAAAATCAAGAAGGCTTAGGCCTACCATATAAGGGAGCAAGGGAGTAGCTGAGATAGTTCCTGTTGTGGCACCACTAGTAGCATTCCCAGAATTAGGGTCGGGGCTACCACTAGAATTAGGTCCTGAACCAAACATGGTGAAGGTTAAAGGTGGAGGAGAGTAGGGGATAGAACTAGAAGGGGAACCCAATGAAATAGAAGAAAAGTTAGAATGGGTACTCGGTGGAGGAAGAACACGAACCCTATGTGGTGGGGTAAGTATTCCTAACGGAAACTAAGGATGAAGGCCTTGGAGCCTCTGCGATAAATTCCTTAGGGGACCAATGATGGTAAAGAGACATGCAACGCAAAAAGGAAGAGAGGTAAAAAAGGGTAGGGAGGTGCATGATAAAGTAATTATAATGTTGAAATAATGGCAGAGAGATGGAGGATCAATTGATTACAATGTTTAAGTATTAGCTTGGTGGTGTAAACTAGGTGCTCTTCGCTTAGGGTGTGCGTGTATGTGATAAGTGTGTTAATTTTAATTAATCCTGGACGTGTGTAGAGAAAAAAAAATATGCTATATAATTGTAAATAAATATGAAAATGATAGTAAATGAAACTGAATACGACATAAAATAAACAGCTAAAGATGTATCAGTTTAAACCCAAGGAGGAGGGCTTCCCAGCAACTAGTCTATGGGTGGAAAAAATCTAGTCAAAACATACAAAGTGGTCAATGGATCTAAAGTTGGGGGGACATGGATCTAAAGGTCAAATATGCAGGAAATAGGTGCATAAAACAAAAAAAACTAGAGGGAAAAAATGCTGCAAAAAAGGTGGTGAAAGGATACAACTTGAAGGGAAATGGAGGGGACCCTAAAGGAGGACCAAACAAAACTAAAAAGAGGTGTTTTGGATGGATGAATAACCAATCTGAAAAGGATCTGAAAGTGCAGGTTTAGATCTAAAAAATGGCCGAAAACATTGAAATATCATATGACCTGCTTCAACGAAACTCCTCCTAAAAAGGTCGAAGCATATTGAAGCCCTAAGGGATTTGGTTCCTACTTTGACAAGTAAAAATAATAAATTTCAGGTTCAATACAGGTGGAGAGGGAGGCCAGACAACCCTAAACAGTGTCCTAGAAAAATCTAGAAAAATATCAGAAAAAAAACTCACAACAAGTATAGGTTGCAATTTCTGGCCTGTTTTCTACTGAGGTCACAATTTTCAGGCTGTTTTATACTACCTGAGAGCTAAGGTTGTAGTTTTTAGCCCAAAAAATACGACTTTCCCTTTCGGCTATTTCGGGAGAAAATTTTAGAAAAAAGTGTCGTTTATGTTGTGACTGATACCTGTTACCTGCGCAAAGGGCCCAAAAACACACAGAAGTTAGAATTTTTACTTTTTAGGGTTTTAAAGGTTAAAAAAAACATCAAGAAATGAAAAATAAGAAGCTGAATAAAAACCCCAGGGGTTGAAGCAGCTAGTAATGCAAGTATATGAAAAATGACAATGGTTGTAATTATAAACCCTTGTGGAGTCGCCACTTGTTAGTGTGAATTCTAATTGCAAGCATACGAAAAAATCTCACTCTATCTCTGCATAACAAACAGCCCTAACATCAAAGATGACTGTCAATTTCCTTAGATCTGCAGTTACTGATAAGAATAATGATTCAGAAATCTAGATCTATGCAGTTAAATACATTAAACACCAAATAATAAGCAAGAGTTTCTCCATGCATCCAATGAACAAGACAATAATTTTTAAAGAATTTTTTGTATTATGACACATGGGAAGGGAACATAGAAATATGTTACCAATCCCCCTCAATGGGATGGGTTCTTGTATCTCCTCAGTGTTTCAGATCTAAGATCTCTCTCTCTCTCTCTTGATGGTGCATAAAACCTAGACAAAAATGGAACTCAAAAGGGAGGTCACATGAAAAAAGTAGAAAAATATGAAAATGATCGGAGGATAGAAGTCAGACCAAAAGTATAGATGAAGAGTGATCTCTAGGCAATAAAAGGTAGTGAATCAATGGAAAAACCCTTCTATTATAACAAAATATTGAGTTAGTCTACATATTGGTGCATAATTAAAATATTATTAACCAAACTTAGATCCATATTTTATGGAATATTTTATTATTTTTGTTGGAGGGAAAAAGAATTTGAATTTGGTCAATCCATTTATTTATAAATAATAAATAAATAAATTATTTATTTATTATTTTCAAAATGTGGTTGAGTAATAATTAAATAAATAGTGATTTATTCAATTATTTATAAATGATTTAGTCAAATTTAACTAGGAATATTATTTAAATAATGTTTTAAATAAATTTTCCTTGAAAATAATAAGATAACTAATGATTTATCTAATTAATTTTCCTGTTTCGGGTTAAATATGACCAAGAATATTAATTAAATAGTGGTTTATTTAATTATCCCTTGAGGAAAATCAAATAAAAAATGATTTATTCAATTATTCCTCATGGGGTTTCCTGTTTAAACCAGAAACAACTTAATAAATAATGGGTTATTAAGTTATTTTTGATAGTGAAAGCAATTTTACTATGGTAAAATTGGTCTTACATGGTGTAATTTAGTCCATCTAATAGTAACATGTTAGATTACCAAACATTGGTGTAACAATAATGATCCTCTAATTATAAGAAACATTTTTACCACCACTTTTAAAGATAAGAACAATAAGGATTTGCGTCCAAGGCTTAGGGAAGCCACATTTCACTACCAAACTGAGTTTGTGTATATGAGGGATGAGGATTGACCTTCCAATTTTAATAATTTTAGCTTGGTAGCCTTTGATATCCTTATATTTCCCATTAGAGAGATTATTAATCTCAAACTCCATGTCCTCCAAAGAAAATATATCGACCTCTAAATGACTGTTTAAGATGTTACCGATGGTGTCATGGGAGTCACAAATATTTTTAAGATAGATATCCTAGTTCTTTAAGGGTATCCAATTATTTTATTTCGTTTTATGTACAAGTATATTCATCCAAAAATTTATAGTCTCCACTTTAGAAAGACGAAGGAGATTTCCTTTCCTCTTATTTATATAACATGTTTTATTCCTTTTGATAATATTTTTGTACATACTTATTTTTTCAAGGTTCACTATTTTGTTAGGAGAGTCTCTAATCACATTCCTAGGAATTTTACAATCATTATCATACCAAAGATTGAAAGTTCTATTATACCTTTTATACGACACCTTGATAGGCAACTAGTTAATGGTATTGGAAAGGTTTGTAGTAAAATTGTGGTGGATGTGATCAATGTTATCATTATACGTTAAAAAACCTAATTCCCTTCTTAAATCCTTTAATAAGAGTTCCATTTTATTTTTTTCAAAACAAATGTCCCTTTCAATCTCACAATTTTTTTGCATGTGAGAAGTATGCATACCAAGGTTTATATTTAGGCATAGAAGTATATGGTTAGAATTGGGCTCTTGGTCATTTAGGAGGTCAAAATTCACAATTTCATTGATAACATGGATATGGGATATATGATAATCAATAACACTACTACCAGGCCCGTAGATACATGCCATCGTACCAGAGGTAATCCACTTATTAATTCCATTAAAAATTATCATGTATTGGGAACTATAAATATTGGTTCACTCGATACCAGATAGGTTCTTGTTTATTTCATTAGAATTTATTTTGAAACTACTAGCTAATTCAAAGTTCTCATCTAGCTACAGGGGTTTAGGCTTAGAGTTATTACTTAGGAGAGTAGCTTGGTTAGTACTAGTTCTAGCTTTCAAGTCCCCAATCAGAAGGATATTAACCTCATTCCTCAGATATTGGATATCTTTTTCTAGGGTACTAAAGGGGAAGTTCTTATCCAGGTTGTTTTTCTTATAGGATTTAGAGTTAATAGGAGAAAATTAACAAATTACAAGAAAACTTTTGTTGGTGTTATAGTCATAAATTTCAATCCAAAATGTATTGATTGAGGAGGTCAATATTAAGAAGTAGAATATGGGAATAAATATTATCTTTTATATAACAAGTTATACCACCAAAACCACTATATGAGGATTTCCTATTAGGTTGACCAAAGAATGAATCCATCTATGTGGAGGACCCTAGATTCATCATGCTCCTAATTTTCAACTAAGTCAACAAGATCAATATAACATAGTATCCAACTTAACATATGACATTTACACCATGGAAAACAACGACAGTTCTATAATATGATCCAGAGTGTTTGTAATTCCTATTTATCACTTTTATTTTTTACTCTATATCTAATAATAGGTTTCCTATTTCTAATTGTTGCCCACTTGCCTTAATTTCTTGCCACTTTTACCTTTTGTACCCCTTTCCTTAGTTGAACTTTTTCTTATCGAATAATATAAAGATTTATAAAGATTCATGACCCTTTTAGGCTTCCATTTTTACTAAGCATATATAATTTATGGTCATTGTAACTTACCTTAAAAAAAATGCTTATGTTCAAGAATTTTTCCCATCATTTTTTATTCTATTAGATAAGTTGTTTGAATTTGTGACTTTTTTATCAGTTGTTCTTTTACTATTTCTAATGTGTGTTTCATCATTTTGCACTTTTATATAAAAAATTATGAGGTTTATGGCTCCTTATGGTGCCCATGATCAAGTTCAATTAGTTTTTTCATTTCCTCTTTCATGGGTTTTATATCTAGTTTATTTTTTGTGCTACTTAGGGCTTAATTATTAGTGAGCTTTTCATTTAATTCTTTAATCTTGTCTCTCATGGTGCAATTTTCTTTAGCTGCTAGGTGTAAATTTCTAAGAAGAGGTGTGGAAAATATACGTTTTATGGTTGGTGACAAATCACCTAATAACAAAGAGAAAAAACAACAAATATGCTGCAAAAACCTGATAATATTTGGCAATCATTTTCAGATCTAAAGGAAAAAGGTTAGAGAAAACTTGCAAAATAGCTTACAAATTCTTAAAATTCAAGCCAAAAACCATAAAAAAGAACCCAATGGAAATAACTCAAATTTTATTCATAATTTCATGTGGTGGAATAGAACATAGACTCAGTTCTTTAATGTCCTCTTCTTTGGGAGGGTCCTTTTGAGTCCCTATGCTTCGTGTAGTTTATTTTTCAATGTATTCTTAGTTGCAAATGGGCAAAGAAGAAAGCGCATTGAACTCAAAGTGGAGAGAACACGTGTCATCTGAATAGAGTGATTGTGATGATAATGATCATGTGTAGATAGTGAGAAAAGAACCTCTCTATTTATAATAAAATGCTAGGATAAAACTAGATCTAGTCAAACAATAAAATATTATTACACCAAATAAAGATGTAACTGTTAGCAATATTTTACTATATTTAAGAGAGGAAAATAGCAATGAAATGGTAAAAAATATTTATTTAGCGAACTAACTTAGAAAAATAATGATTAATTCAGTTAATTAATAAAAGTGGCTAAAGTAATTAGTAAATAAAAGTGATTTGTTAATTACTTTAAGGAGATATAGTCAAGCTGAGTTAGAAATAATTACTAAATAATTATTTAATAATTATTTCAAAGGAGAGAAGTTAAATAATTAAGGAATAATAAATAAATAGTGATTTATTTAATTATTCTTATGGATGGGTGAAAATGTTTTTAATTATTTTCATTAAATGTGTAAAAAGGTGAAAATAACATGAAATTAAAAAATAATCTCTTGGTTATTTTCAAGTGGGAAAATTAATTAAACGTAAATAAATTAGAAGAAATGGTTTTCTAAATTATTTCCTAATGTGAAAGTGAGTTTTAATATGTCAAACCCATACCACATGGTGTACCTTGATCATCCTAGTGGAAAATGGCTAGGTGATCACTTTTTATGTGATAATACATTTCCCCCTAATGTATGAGTGTTAGGAGCACTGTTAGAGCATCATTTTTCACCCTCAGGTGATTCATGATTGTCTTTATGGCTTTGGGCACCCATTCCCATAGACTTGAACAAATTCATTAAAAACAGTGTTAAAATTCCCATATGCAGGTATGCCCAGACTTTTCCTCGTGTATACACGAGTCCACATGTACTTTTCCGTGTATGCCATTAAAACCATTAAAAATATATATAAAAATTCTTTATTTTCGAGTTGGGTTGATGGTTACTCTAGTAGTTCAACCACCCCAGCACATGGCCAACTGTTTCCAACTGATTGAAACTACTTTGAGGGAGTATAAAAGCCCCTCATGTGCATGGCCTAAGGGAGAGAGAAATTTTATAGATATTATACTCTGTTGGAATCCCTAATTCAAGTCTGATTTCCTGTGTCTCCTGCAGTTTCCCAGATTTATACAGGAAATCCTTGTTTCCTGGAGATGTTCATCCATTTATATGCCATCTCGAGTGCACAAGTCTTGAAAGTATCTTAGTGAGGCAAGGGCGGGACGGATCCGGACGATGGTCTGCTCGAAGATCGTGGAAGGATTCAGGTGATCTCTCCACTCCTTATTTCTGTACATGCTGTTTGCAATAATGAAGAACCATCTTGATCCTAAACTTATGTGTTAGTATCTATTTGTATATGTGAAAAGATTGATCATTAAGCAGTTATTATCATTTATATCATATTTCACATGGATTACACTAACGTTTAGGAGAAATATATGCTGTACAATTAGGTTTCCGTGAATGTTCTTTCTTGTTTTCTAGGTTGGAGAGGAAGAAGGGTTGCTGGGGGTTTGGACCCCGCGGGATCTACATCAAACGTAGGACTACGGGTGAGTTCTGCTATCGTTGTTATCTAGTTTTTTTCATTCAAGTGTGGTTGTGTGTGAGTCCTTCTGAATAGCATGCCCTGATCTGTGGAGGTTTTGACCCAACAAACCTCTAGGGTGTTTTTCCCCGAAACAGAACTGGCGACTCCACTGGCGACCACATTCTTGTGATTCCCCTGTTGGGTGGTTTCAGCTGTTTGAAAGGTTTCCAATAGTTTTAACTTTTATTTCCAGTCCAGTTAACTCTTTCTCAGTCAGACTAAAGACCTGGTTCCTTATCCAGGCTTGATATTTTTTATTTTTTATTATTTACCTTTTCATACGCGGGTTTGTATGTACACAGATGTGTATACACGCAGTTTTTGTTAAAGGGAGTCACGTATACGCGGGTTTCCTTTAGAACAGTTGTGTATGCACGCTTGTTTCCAAACTGTCAAGTAGCGTATGCCTGGGTGAATTTTGAAATTTTAGATTTCTTGGCTTTTTCGTCCCTTCTGCCTATGGAGACCTGTTCCTACAGTGTCTTTGTTTCCTCTGGATTGTGTAGAAAGTGGTCTTTGGTCTTTTCTCTCTCTTATTTAGTTGAAAACTAGATTATCTGAAAAATCTTGTTTCTTATGCTTGCATTTATGCTTCGAGTACCAAGATCTCTTCCTGGGGATTCTTGGATGTTCTGCTTTATCAAAACAGAGAGCCTCTGCTCATTTACTCTTTCCTACCTTTGTGTCTTGCTTTGCACTTCTATTTTTGCCCATTTTTTGGTTGGTTTTCTTGACTTCAGTTGACTAGGTCTTGTTGCAATTTTTGAAGAGTCTTTCTTGGTTCTTTGAAGTTTTTGTTTGCTGCAAGGTTATACTACTCTTCTAGGCTGAGTTGCTGAGTTTCGTATCTTCTTTTGCTCATATAAATCTTGCTACTAGCTAGCCCTATAAGACTTGGAGCGTTTTTGAAGTTTTTTCTTGAAATTCAGAGTTGTTTGGCTTGGGATTTGATAGTTTTCTTGGTCTTTTTGAGCTCTTCTTTTTATAAAATTCAAAAGCTCAAAAAACTTTTTGTTTTGTCATTTGCTTTTGTTTTTTGTTTTTTTTTTTTGTTTCATTACATCTTTTAAAGCTTTGTTGAGGTTTCTTGCCTTTGGTTTTCGACTTGATTTTGGAAAGGAATTGTCATTGGCTTCTTCCTCTTGTTTCAAGCGTTTTCGGTGTCTGTATACTAAGAGTTTCTGACTTTGGGAACTAGCTTTGTGGACAACCAAAAAGAGATAAAACTGAAGGATCATTGGGAAATTTCTCTCTGCTTTAGTGGATTTTGCATCTTATAATTTGCATGCTCTTAGTGATTTTCATCAGGTGCACTTAAGCATTTAGTCATTTTTATAGTTTTTGTGAGTGTGAAGTTTGTTATCTGAAAAGAAAAATAAAATTTTTTAGTATCATAGAACCTGTGTAGAAGTTGCTTTTCATTGAAAGAAAATTACTGCATTTGCATGTAGTTTTGTTTTTATTAATTTCTTTTCTGCGTCAAAACACCACAAGTTTCATTTCCGTATCCCTTTGACTTAACATAACAGCCAATTAAAATAAGCGCTATAATTCAAAAGCAACTAGCAAGTTTTTATTAAGTGTCATACACCAACTAGATAGGTTGTAGGGCCTTGGATTAGGTGAGTAGAGAGTTAACTCTCCAAGGCCACTCAAACAAAACACAGAAGTTGATTAATTGAGCGAAATCCAACTCCGTTAGGTGGACCGGGAAAGCTCTCCTCCAGAGAGTCAAGCACGAGGGGAAGTGAAGGCTGAGAAGAGAGATACCCCCTCTTTGATTTGTTGAATATGACCTCAAGACCGTTCCGCCCGACTTCTGATATAGATTGGTGCCGATAGTTTCCACTCCTAGGTTCCACATAGGTGACTGCGGGGGGAACTACCCGTGGTACCTCAGCCAGACGTCGTATCACTTTCAGCAGTACTTCTGGGGGTGCCCTTGCGAAGCTTGGGTACTTGTGCCGGCAAAGGCTGTCGTTAGGAGGTTGGCGTAACTGTTTTTGTTACCTTCGCTAGTAGGCATGGGCCGTAATTATCCCAGACTACTTTCGGGAGGTCCTATTCTTCGCTTACTTGTATTTTGGTGTCCGGTCCTAATCACCCGTAGCGGAAATACCTGAAGGTTGTTTGCTTGATTGTATCTCAGGGATTATTTTTGTAGTGAGTGCTCTTTGCTCCTAGCTTGATTAGCTTTATACTCTTTTTGAGTCTAATTAAAATTTGTTAAAGTGGCTGATCAAGCGCCTCGTCGATCGAGGAGAATCCGGGGGTTATCTCTCGAGAGTCCAGAGCCTTCTTCAAGAAGGCGTAGGAGTGATTTAGCAGGTCGGTACCACCCTATGGCATCTGACGCAGTGGAGAGAGATCCTCCGCAAGGATCTGAAGGTTTCGTAGCTGATTCTGGTGTTGGTTCCGAGAGGAGCGCTCCACTCACCTCGCAAGTATTATTTCCGCAGGAAGAAGAAGTACAGGTAGAGGAAGTGTCTGAACCCTCTGAGTCACTTCCATCTCCTCTTCCTCCTGATTATCCATTTGTTGTTGAATACATCAGACCTGAGTCAGAGAGACTGGAAGATCCTCCGTATTATACATACCTTTCGATGGCAACGACTGGGAATGCAGCTTCCGCTGTGAGTGCTACAGGCATTCAGAATCTTGCTTCTGTAGAAGGAGGAGGCACTATTGCTATATCTTCGATTGCTTCTAGTGCTATTGTGTTTGGCTCTAGCTTCACCCAAGCACATGCTTCTCAATCTGGTCCCTTCTGTTTTGGAATGCCCACTAGTGGGATTCCTTCTTTTTCCTTTTTCGCTGCTATAGCTGGATCTACACCCATGTCTTCCATGGCTAGTGGATCAGCTTATTTTCAAGGGTTCCCCTTCGGAACTGGACATATTCCTAGTTTGAATCCTTCTTTAGGGTCCTTTCCATTTACTTCTCAGACCCAGAGTTTCAACCCTTGGTCTGGAGGTCAGAATTCGACTACTTTTACAGGATGGAACCTTGTATTCACTACAGTGGGGGCATGGAATCAGTTTTACGCTGGTCACCAAGGGAATGCTTCTTTCCCTTTGTCGAGTGCTTATCAGAATTTTTCCCCTCTGTCTAATGGATATAACCCCTATCAGGGGCTTTCCTCTTCATTTAATACTTTAGGAGGGGGAACTGGTCCTATCTTTGGTAACTCTGCGTTGGGAGGAGGTTCTTCTCCTTTTTCTACAAGTTCTTTTTGGCAACCTGGTGCCTCATCAAATCCAGGGTATTCTTTTCAGAATGTTGAGAATTCATCCTATCAAGGATGGAATCCTCAGGCTCCGCCTCATTTACCTTTTCTGGCAACGTTAAACTTTCCAGATCTGTCGAAATTGATGAATGATCCAATTTGGTACAGTCCGGGGTGGCCTCCGGTCCCGACCAAAATTCCTTCAGACATACCAAAGTTTGAAGGCAAGAATGGACATGATCTGGCTGATCACATCACCACCTTCCATTTATGGTGTTCTTCTAACTCCCTAATCGATGATTCGAATAGGTTGAGATTGTTTCAACGCACCCTAACTGGAAACGTTGCCAAATGGTATATTGAGCTAACTGGGGGTAGTTTTGCTACATTTGGAGAACTGGTTGTTACATTTCTAAATCATTTCCAGTTGCCCGTCCGTTATGATGCCGGGACTGAACTCCTAGCTAATTTTAAACAAGATGACGCAACCCACATTTCTGACCATATTCAGGAATGGCAGAGAAGGAAGAGGCTTATTAAAGCTCATATTCCAGGAGAATTCCTTTTAGAATGGTTTCTAAAATCTCTGCAGTCAGACATTTCTAAAGATGTATCCCTGTCTAGGGTATTTTCTGAGGAACAGGCCATTTTTAGGGCCTAGCAGTTGGAACTGATATATTCTCAGTCTGGGGTCCTCCATAAATATTTTCCCAATGCTCCTCACTCCAAATTAGATTTATCCAAAACTAAGCCTGGTCCTCATGGTGATGCACTTATCGGTTCGATCAATAGTGGTGCAGCTAGCCTGCTTACTCAATTGCAACAGTTGTCTATACAATCTGCTCCTTCTGGTCAGGCTGTGCCTGTTGAGTCATCACCTTCCCAATCTTTGTCGATAAATGTCGTCCAAGATTCTGATCCCAAAGGAAATCAACAATCCAAAGGGAAGAAGAAGGGATGAAATAATAAGAAAAAGGGCAAGAATGGGAAGGGTAATGCAAATAAAACAAACGAGCATGTTGGTGAGGGTCCAAAGGATAAAAATAAAGTGAAGTTTCCATGTAATTTATGTACTGGAGACCATATTACACACCTTTGCCCTAAAATTCAGGATGCGCAGCGCTTGTTAGCTCAGCAGGGTTCTTCCAGATCTCAGGCTGTGTTGACAAACCCTTTTCCCCAAGGGCAACAACTAGTTGTTGGCGCGAATAAAAATCTTGGGGCTTCCTCTGGGGGCACTCAGGAAGGGGAAATTCCATCAAACATATTCATGATGAGTGCTCACGTGGATGTCGCTACGAGATCCCGTGATTATGGCGAAGAAGATTCTTCGAAAGCTAAGGGTGCTCCCGATGCTACTGAGCTGCTTCACATTACAAGGCCTACTGTTAAGCCTATTCCTCGGATGCCCAAAGCATCTACTAAGCGTTCGACAATTAATCAAAACGCTAGGGCTACCTAGAACTACTCTATTGTGGAAGATCTGGCGCAGAGTCCTTGTGCCATGTCGGCTTTAGAGGTGCTCCAGTCTTGTCCGACTCAGCGTAGTGCTTTTCTCACTGCCATTAGGGCTATTGATCCAAAAAATTCTCTTATGATTACATTTTATATGTCTAATTTTAAAAATATACTCCCCCATAATATGGCTTTTCATATTAAATCATTGTACCGGAAGTGCAACATCTTTCGGACGGTTTTTGATGAGGGTGCTTCCACATGCGTGATGTCTCTCACATGTTGGAAGACGATTGGATCTCCCAAATTTGTTCCATCTACCACTCTTCTGACTGCGTTTGATGGTCATTCTCACAGACCACATGGTATTGTTCCAGCTTTTCCTATCTGTGTTGGGGGAAAAACTGTGAATATAGAGGTTGAGGTAGTTGATGCAAGCTTGGACTACAACCTTTTGTTGGGGAGAAACTAGATTTATGAGATGGATGCCATTGCATCCTCATTATTTCTAATTATTTGTTTCCCTCACGAAGGGAGGATTGTTACAGTGGACCAACTGGACTGTCCTCCTGTAGACCCGAATGCGTCTACTGACTCATCTGTTCCAAAGTTGGATAATACCAAGGTGCCTGTTGAGAATTTAGGGGTTGGAATGTATTCTTACTTGATGGGTACTTTCGATATTCCTCCTCCTATGGTTCATATAAATGCAATTTCATCCTCCAAGGCTCCTCTTCGAAGAGAGTTCTTCAGAACTCATTATTTTTCAGACCCTTGGACCTTACCTTCCCCTACTACCACATTAGCGGAAGGTCAAGTGGGTGGAACGGAATTTCCAATGTCTGCAACTGAGATTGCTTATCAGTCTATTGTTGACTCTGCAGAATCCATCCCAGCTCCTCTTTCACCGGAAGAGTTGGATGGCGATGTGGCTCCGGCTTGGACACTTAGTTCTTCTTCTGCCCAGGATTGCCTTGATACCACTCTTCCATCTGAAGAGGCCATCCTGGAAGCTATGACTGGTATAGATAGACCATGGGATGATTTGCATCATCGGTCTTAATTTTTACTTGATTTGAGCAAAGTTGAGACAATTTTTCCAAGTCCTCAGTCTCCTGGTCCTGTTCGCCCAGTCCTGAACCCTTTAGCACCAACATAGGTATATGCTGAAGGGAACATGGCTGTGATTTCTCCTACTACCCCGGTGAACATTTCCAGGGATCCCAATATTATTGAGAATGTCTTCATCGGAGCGGAATGTTCCCGTGAAGAGATTCAGATTCATACCGAGCTCTTTAAAGAGTATAGGGATGTATTCGCTTGGTCTTATGAGGAAATGTCCGGTATAGATCCATCTATTGTCCAGCATGAGATCAAGACTTACGAAAACGCTGAGCCTGTGAGGCAAAAACTTCGTCTGGTCAATCCTAGGAAGGCAGCAGCTATCAAAGATGAGGTGGAGAAGCTGCTTAAGGCGGGATTCATTTTCCCTGTTCCTTTGACTGAATGGGTTTCAAACCCTGTTCCCGTAGATAAAAAACAAGGAACAATTCAAGTTTGCATTGATTTCAGAGACCTTAATAAAGCACGTCCTAAAGATAATTACCCCACACCATTTATCGATCAGATCATTGACGAGTGTGCCGGTAATGAGATTTTCTCCTTCATGGACGGTTTCTCCGGATATAATCAGATTACTATCCGTCCTGAAGATCAGCATAAGACTGCCTTTATTTGTCCCTGGGGTAATTTTGTATACAATAAGATGCCTTTTGGTCTTAAAAATGTTGGGGCTATGTTTTAGCGGGCCATGTCATATGCCTTCCACGAAATCAAAAATATTATCGAGGCGTATTTGGATGATTTAGCTGCTCATTCTCAAAAGAGGATCGATCATCCTGCTCACCTCCGTCAAATATTTGAACGATGTCGTTTCTATAAGATTAGGTTTAATCCGAACAAGTGCATTTTCGCGGTTACATCCAGTCGGTTATTGGGATTCATTGTGTCTAGGGAAGGGATTAGTGTAGATCCCTTCAAGGTTGAGGCAATACTTTGGTTGCCTCCCCCGTCCTCTATTTGTCAACTTCAAAGTCTACAAGGAAAGTCTAATTTTCTTCGGAGATTTATCGTAAATTATGCTGAAGTTACCAAGGGATTTATGAGATTGTTGAAGAAGGGAGTTCCATTTCTTTGGGATGACTTCACTCAACGCTCCTTCGATGCTTTGAAAAATGCATTGACCTCTGCTCCTTTATTGAGTCCACCTGATTATAGTAGGGATTTCCTTTTGTATCTAGCAGCAGCAAAATTTACCGTTGGTATGGTTCTGGTTCAGGAGGATGATGCTCTTGCAGAGCATGTTATATAATATCTTAGTCAAGGATTGGTAGGTCCTGAGCTCTGGTACACTCGATGGAAAAGTTAGCTTTAACAGCAGTTCATGCTGTGCAGCGACTCCGGCATTACATTATTCTACGAAAAAATTATGTTTTGGTAGCAGCCAATCCATTTCAGCTTGTCCTCAGTAGGCGAGTGATTGGGGGAAAATACAATAGATGGATTGTGATTTTGCGGGAATTTGATCTTGATTTTATGTCTGCCAAGTCCAAGAAATCATTGGTTTTCGCGGAATTGATCTCTGAGTTGCCCTGTGGGGAGGAGATAGTCTATGATGAATCCTTTCCGGATGAACATTTGTTTCTTATCTCTTCACAGGATCCTTGGTATGGAGATATCATTGTGTATCTTCAGACTGCGAAGTTTCCCTCTACTTTTTCGAAAGATGAGCGTCGTAAGTTGCATCACTTGGCTAAGAATTACTTGATTATTGGTGATGCTTTATACCGTCGAGTGGTTGATTCAATCCTGAGACGTTGCTTAACTCTCAAAGAAGTTGAGGCTGTGCTGAATGATTCCCACAGTGGAGCTTGTGGTGGTCATTTATCCGG
This sequence comes from Pinus albicaulis, assembly GCA_034641835.2. Lineage (NCBI taxonomy): Eukaryota > Viridiplantae > Streptophyta > Pinopsida > Pinales > Pinaceae > Pinus > Pinus albicaulis. The sequence goes on along the minus strand of CM076577.1, from coordinate 281,437,404 downwards.
GCTTGCTACAGCCCAAAATATCTTGCATGTTGGGTACTTTTGGCCTTCGATTTTCAAGGATTGTATGGAGTCGGTCAAAAAGTGTCATCCGTGTCAAGTTTATACTCGAAAAATGCGCGCTCATCCAGCTTCGCTTTTTCTAGTCATTACTGTCGGTCCCTTTACAAAGTGGGGTATTGATTATACTACTTGTAACCCGCCTTCGGCTAAAGGTCACAAGTACATTATTGTAGCAGTAGACTACTTTACGAAGTGGGTCAAGGCTATGCCTACTTTTGGGAATGATGGTCAGACTGCAGCTCTTTTTCTTTTCAACCAGGTTATTGCTCGTTTTGGTATTCCTAGACAGATTGTCACTGATCATGGCAATCATTTTTAGAATAGCATGATGGCCGAGTTGGCTCTAAAATTGGGTTTCTGGCAGGAGCATTCATCTCTGTATTATCCTCAAGCCAATGGGCAAGTGGAAGCCGTGAATAAATCCTTGAAGACAATTCTTCAAAGGACAATTGATAAAGATAGATCCAACTGGCATATTATGCTATATCCTGCACTTTGGAAATACAGGACATCAGTGAAAACTGCAACTGGCTTTACTCCGTTTCAGCTAGTGCACGGGTTGGAATCCGTATTTCCCATTGAATGTGAGATTCCTTCTCTTAAGTTAGTTGTTGACCTTCTTCCTGACACTTCTAGTCTTGAAGAACGGCTCCTTCATCTGGAACATCTCGATGAGCAGCGTCGGGATACTGCCATGATGAATGAGGCGCATAAAAACTGATTTAAAGCTCAGTACGATAAGGTGGTCAAACCTAGGGTTTTTTCAGAAGGTGACCTTTTTTTGGTCTATGCCCAAGAAAAAGATGCCCTGGGGGCAGGAAAGTTTAATTCTATGTGGTATGGCCCCTTCATCGTTAAAAAATTCCTTAAGAAAGGAGCATATACCTTGGTTGATTTTGAAGGGAACGAGTTGCCAGAGCCCAGAAATGGGCTCTATTTGAAAAAGTATTATGCCTAGGTTTCGGCCTGGCATGTTGCTTTTGTATATAGTAGTTTTTCTTTGTACATATCTGGTTTTTCTATCTTTGATGGGATGGTGATGTTTTTTGATCTGCTTTGGCAGGTTTTCTCGGATGTCATGAGTCATTTTGGTTCCGCCGATGGTGCTAGTAGACACACCCAGAACTTAGCTTCCACGGCTTGGGTGCTTCATTATCCATTCGGTCAGCTGTTAGTATCAAGAAGGGTCTGCATTGGTCCTGCTTCCAATAACATAGCAGAATATACTGCAGTTGTTTATCTACTCTCGGAGGCAATATCTTTGGGTGTTGATTCGTTGATAGTTTTCTTGGACTCTCAGCCGGTGGTGTCGCAGCTGCACAATACTTATCGGGTTCGAGATCCATTTTTACTCCGGTTGTTCTTGAGGGTACGTTTGTTACAAAGATCATTTCAATTTTTAACTTTCATTCATATTCCTCGAGCTGAAAATTGGATGGAAGACTCATTAGCTAATCAAGAAATTGATTGGCATATTAATCATTCCATGCAATAAAATTTAATCATCAAAAACATCATACATTTTGATACATTTGTCACATCACATCAAACATCGTTGTATATATATCATCAGAGTGTTCAAAAAACTATACAAAATTTGGATCCATAACTCATACAAAATTTGGGCTTATGCCCCATCATGTTCAGTCTCAAAAAATATACAGTCATCTGGTATGTCATATCTATCTAATCCTGAGGTCCCTGCCCAGAAGTTGTGTTCCTACAGAACACGATCACGGTGGCAACACGGCAGAATAACCGTACCCAGTCTCGGGGCACTACTACCACCCGTCTCTGGATGGCTTCAGGTAGATCTTCCACTGCAGCCATAGGTACTTGGCGGGTTAATCCCTCCAAGTTCCTCTGTACAGCCTGGAGGGTTCTGTCTGGATCTACTGTATCTGCTTCGCCCCTGCGACGCTTATGTTGCGGGTAACCCTCAGGTCGAACTGGTCCAATATCTGTAACATGATCATTTTAAAATTGTAAGTCATTATGAATCCAATCAAAAACATGTTTGTTTTCCATTTTTTCATACATATCTAAAAAAATCCAAAAAATTATATAAGTCAAAAAATTGCAAAACTTACCGACTGTGCCCCATGCCACGCCTGGTGAAAGGACAAGATCTGGATTGCCACGAAAGTCCATTCCGGCATAGGGATAGTCATCCATAGCGATAATTTGTTCTCCCCACCAAAGGAAGAACTCATCATCCCAAGTGGTCCGGGGAACTTCACTTCCCCCCAATCTCTTCATCATGTCTGCCCAGCGGGCAATTCTTGGGTCTCTCGGGCTACTGATGGTAGAGATCACTTTGGGTCTCAGCCCAGGAATCTTCTCGAAGAAGAATGTCATCAAAATTTTACCATATCCAAAATGTTTTGTCTTTGCATTACGGATTGAAGTCAATTGTTGCTTCATGTTCATCAGAAGAGTTGTGCACCAATCATATAAATGAGTTAAGCATTCCACTGCTATACTCATTTGCGTCCTGGATGCCTGGTGTAGCGAAGCTGATCTTGCTACTCTCCCAATGGTAAAAAGGAGGATTTTTAAGTGCAAGTCTCTTAAATATTTGATTGCAATTTGAGTTCCAACTTTCTTAGATCCCTCTACGCAGTAGACGTGGACGTAATCTTCCACGGTGAGCCCTCCCAAAGGCTTACCATGCAAGTCTACTGGCTCCCCCCTCCGGGAGAGTCTAGTAATAAAATATATATCCTCCACCACGATGCGTATGGGCATCTGATCTATAATGAAGCAGTCTTCTTCCGGCTCCCAATAGTTCACAAGCATTTCGAGCAACCGGACATTACTCTTCATATTTGGCATTTTGAAAAACTTGAGCAATCCGCAATTTTGGAGAATATTTAGTGATGCTCGATCCCACTTGATTTCTTGATCAATAGCACTATGTTCACGCTCTCTCCATGATATGGTAATCCTGAAAAATTTCAATAATTCGTTCATTAGCTATGCATTTTTCATTTTTGGGTTGCGCATACGCGACTTTCTTTGTGCACAGTCGCGTGTGTACGCGACTTTGTCATTACCAACCCGCGTATGCGCAAACCCGTGATTTTTAGCAAGAGATTCTACGGTGAAAATTCCTAAATTTTAATTTATGAACGGACAAAATGAATAGCAAGGATGGTTGATGAGCTTACTTGACAAATTCAGTGAAGATTGACAGTCGGTTGCTCCTGTTTTGATGAAAGAGGATTTTTTCTCCAGAGCACTTTTTCCCAAATCAGCAATGTAACAATGAACCAAATATGAGGTAATTTGTCTATTTATGCCCAAAAAGTTGAAAATTTTCGCAAAAATTTGTTATGTTTATTTTTTCAATCTATCTTAAGTTGCATAACCCGGATGCTTGGAAGTGCCCAGATTGGTATATTTTCAGGTACATTTTGACGAATTTGAGATTTTTCCCGGTTTTTGATCCATGACTGCTGACCCATCATGGTAGGTATGTGATCTTCACTGGCATATAGGTTAGGGAATCCACTTTTCGTTGCATTTTGCATACTAGCCTCCATTCTAATCACTTGCCATAGGGTCGATCCCATCAGGTCATGAGTATTACACCCATTTCACTCGTCGATTATTTAATCATGACTTGGTGGTAGAGCCTTCCTTTACATGGGCTTCTTAGTTAGTTCCTCGCTATCACTTGTTGCCCATGCTGCGTTTTATGTAGGCTCGGGAGTCCTCTTTAGTCCTGCCATGACTTATGTGTTGAAGCTTCATTCTTCTTCTTCCTCACTATCATTTTTCTGGCTATTACCCTAGAGGCTCCCCGGTGTTGTTTGAGTTGTATTACTGCATTGCATATTGGCTACTTGTTTATCCTGGCCTTTAGCCGGCTTCATTTTGGACTCAATGTTTAAGCCAATTTTTGACCTTGTCTATCTGTACAAGTTAACCATTGCATGCACTTGGCTATCGCGACTTGACACCCTTTTACCCATGGCTGGAACATGCCTCTGAGTATCGCTTACCAGTTTCCGCCACCTTGCATTGAGCATAGGATCGTTCCAATCCCGGGAACTAGTGCATCTGTTTCTTGATACTCGTTCTATCCATTGTACCATAGCATTCTTTTATTCTTTTTCAGGCTTATTATATGAAAAAGACAAAAAAATCAAATATAACAAAAAGAGCGGGAACGGGATATAACTTCGTTGTTTGATGGCAGTACAGTGTCAGTTTGTCGCCCTTGAACAAAGCACATACACTTATATATATTTCCTTCATTTGGGATGGTTTTAGTTTTGACCTAGGTTCAACCTTTACCTTGTTTCACTTGTCAGTCCTCCCCCGGTTGGTTATCTCTTCCAATCATATGGAGAGTTTGTTTTGCCTCCTGCATAATAGACTTATACAGTGTCACTTTTTACTGCCATGGTCATCATGAGTCGTACTTTTGTTCAAAGGAATTCTAACCAGAGTCAGCCATTCTGCGGTGTCTCTTGACTCATTATTTAGTCGGCCTTCCTGGTTTTGTCAGTATCTTGTTCTATCACATCAGATGTTTTAGTCTTCTGCTCGTGCTGGTTTGAGAAGGTCCCCATTGACTTCTTGTCGACGGGTTTGTCTCTTATCGACTACGACATATTGCTCTGAGAGCAAACCTAGAGCCGCACCCTGGCACTATTTCCATCATTGATAGGTGACCTTGTGCTCAGCATTTGATCATCATTATGGGTCTTTGAATGAGTGGTTTCCCCTATGTTCGACGTCAGCATACATTATCACACTTGGGATTCGTGCAGTACCTTGATTTCCATTTGACCCTATCGGTGGATATCTCACCTCTGTGTCAGCTTTCATTATTGGTTGGTTCAGAGGGTTTCTTCCGTGCGCTAGCTTCATATTGTGCACATCGAAAATGTACTTCGGTTCGGTTCCGTCACTCTCCTTTGTCCAATTACTTCCAAATCTTGGCCTGCGGGTTACACTCGTGCTAGATTGATGTGGGATGCCTTAATGCCTTCCTTCCAGCAGATCTTTTCCCATTTACTCCGACTCATTGCTCTAGGAATAAGGTCTAGAGTATTTTTGTCAGTACCTTAGGGTTTGCAGTCATCAGTGGCAGACTCTTCGCTATCGACAGTGGGGACTCATCATTGCCTCCTGATTGGTAGATTCTTTCAATTGTTCGACTTCAACTCATTTATTCGCACTTGTTAGATTGTACTGGGGCACCTTGACACTCATTTTCATTATTGGTGGGTTGTCTCGCATTGGTTAACGGTATACATCATTGACTGGTAATCCAACGATTTCTCACATGGTCGACTTCAGCTCATTTATTCCCATTGTGTAGAATTGTGCCATAGTGATCGGTGAAGACCTCGGGTTGCATCAGCATTTCTCAGTTCACTTTTGACAGTCCATTCAGTTTCTGCCAGTGATGTCGTTCACCCTTATATGTTGCAGTGTCAGTATAGCAGCATCCTATATGTTGGCTCTCAAGTTGCGTGATTGTACCATGTGTTCCACCCCTTATGATTTGGTACTTGGAGATTCAGTTACTTATATGATCAGACATCTAGTTTCAGCATCATTGATCAGCTTTCTATATGTGATACTTGGACATTGATTCAGACTTGCACTTCCGGGCCATGCTCAAATGATTCATTGTGTATTTTCAGTTTAGCTATACTTGTATACATTTTGGATCTATTCTGTACTTTTTATATGATGTATTTTTGACTGAGCATGGGTATGCCCACCTCAGCATGAGTTGACTCTCTGTTTTCTTTCATTGGTTTTTGGCAAGCTGAAATCTGGTGAAGTCCTCTCTTGTCCTTGCGAAGTTCTTTCTATGTGCATAATTCATTTCGGCCATCATGTACCCCTTCTGACCTCATATATTAGGGGGCATCTGTTATAGCATCATTTTTCACCCTCAGGTGATTCATGATTGTCTTTATGGCTTTGGGCACCCATTCTCACAGACTTGAACAAATTCATTAAAAACAGTGTTAAAATTCCCATACGCGGGTATGCCCAAACTTTTCCATGTGTATACGCGAGTCCACATGTACTTTTCCACGTATGCCATTAAAACCATTAAAAATATATATAAAATTTCCCTATTTTCGAGTTGGGTTGATGGTTACTTCAGTAGTTCAACCACCCCAGCACGTGGCCAACTGTTTCCAACTGATTGAAACTACTTTGAGGGAGTATAAAAGCCCCTCATGTGCATGGCCTAAGGGAGAGAGAAATTTTATAGATACTATACTATGTTGGAATCCCTAATTCAAGTCTGATTTCCCATGCCTCTTGCACTTTCCCAGATTTATACAGGAAACCCTTGTTTCCTGGAGACGTTCATCCATTTATATGCCATATCGAGTGCACAAGTCTTGAAAGTATCTTAGCAAGGCAAGGAAGGGAGGGATCCGGACGATGGTCTGCTCGAAGATCCTGGAAGGATTCAGGTGATCTCTCCACTCCTTATTTCTATACATGCTATTCGCAATAATGAAGAACCATCTTGTTCCTGAACTTATGTGTTAGTATATATTTGTATATGTGAAAAGATTGATCATTAAGCAGTTATTATCGTTTATATCATATTTCACATGGATTAAACTAACGTTTAGGAGAAATATATGCTATACAATTAGGTTTCTGTGCATGTTCTTTCTTGTTTTCTAGGTTGGAGAGGAAGAAGGGTTGCTGGGGGTAGGAATACAGGTGAGTTCTGCTATCATTGTTATCTAGTTTTTTGCATTCAAGTGTGGTTGTGTGTAAGTCCTTCTGAATAGCATGCCCCGATCTATGGAGGTTTTGACCCAACAAACCTCTAGGGTGTTTTTCCCCGAAACATAACTGGCGACTCTGCTGGGGACCACATTCTTGTGAATCCACTTTTGGGTGGCTTCAGCTGTTTGAAAGGTTTCCAATAGTTTTAACTTTTATTTCCAGTCCAGTTAACTCTTTCTCAGTCAGACTAAAGACCTGGTTCCTTATCCAGGCTTGATCTTTTTTATTTTTGATTATTTACCTTTTCATACGCGTGTTTGTCTGTACACAGATGCGTATACATGCATTTTTTGTTAAAGGGAGTCACGTATACGTGGTTTCCTTTAGAACAGTCGCATATGCACGCTTGTTTCCAAACTGTCAAGTAGCGTATGCTTGGGTGAATTTTTAAATTTTAGATTTCTTGGATTTTTAGTCTTGTCTGCCTGTGGAGACCTGTTCTTGCAGTGTCTTTGTGTCCTCTGGATTGTGTAGAAAGTGGTATTTGGTATTTTCTCTCTCTTGTTTAGTTGAAAACTAGCTTATCTGGCAAATCTTGTTTCTTGTGCTTGCATTTATGGTTCGAGTACCAAGATCTCTTCCTGGGGATTCTTGGCTATTCTGCTTTATCATAACAGAGAGCCTCTGCTCATTTAATCTTTGCTACCTTTGTGTCTTGCTTTGCACTTTGATTTTTTCCCATTTTTTGGTTGGTTTTCTTGAGTTCAGTTGACTAGGTCTTGTTGCAATTTTTGAAGAGTCTTTCTTGGTTCTTTGAAGTTTTTGTTTGCTGCAAGGTTATACTACTCTTCTAGGCTGAGTTGCTGAGTTTCGTGTCTTCTTTTGCTCATATAAATCTTGCTACTAGCTAGCCCTATAAGACTTGGAGCGTTTTTGAAGTTTTTGCTTGAAATTCAGAGTTGTTTGGCTTGGGATTTGATAGTTTTCTTGGTCTTTTCGAGCTCTTCTTTTTATAATATTCAAAAGCTCAAAAAACATTTTGTTTTGTCATTTGATTTTGTTTTGCATTTTTGTTTTCGTTTCGTTACATCTTTTAAAGCTTTGTTGAGGTTTCTTGCCTTTGGTTTTTGACTTGATTTTGGAAAGGAATTGTCATTGGTTTCTTCCTCTTGTTTCAAGCGTTTTTGGTGTCTATATACTAAGAGTTTCTGACTTTGGGAACTAGCTTTGTGGACAACCAAAAAGAGATAAAACTGAAGGATCTTTGGGAAATTTCTCTTTTCTTTAGTGAATTTTGCATCTTAGAATTTGCATGCTCTTAGTGATTTGCATCAGGTGCACTTAAGCATTTAGTAATTTTCATAGTTTTTGTGAGTGTGAAGTTTGTTATCTTAAAAGAAAAATAAATTTTTTTAGTCTCGTAGAACCTGTGTAGAAGTTGCTTTTCATCGAAAGACGATTACTGCATTTGCATGTAGTTTGGTTTTTATTAATTTCTTTTCTGCGTCAAAGCACCACAAGTTTCATTTCTATATCCCTTTGACTTAACATAACAGCCAATTAAAATAAGCGCTATAATTTAAAAGAAACTAGCAAGTTTTTATTAAGTGTCATACACCAACTAGCTAGGTTGTAGGGCCTTGGATTAGGTGAGTGGAGAGTTAACTCTCCAAGGCCGCTCAAACAAAAACATAGAAGTTTATTAATTGAGCGAAATCCAACTCCGTTAGGTGGACCGGGAAAGCTCTCCTCCAGAGAGTCAAGCGCAAGGGGAAGTGAAGGCCGAGAAGAGAGATACCCCCTCTCTGATTTGCTGGATCTTGCCTCAAGACCGTTCCGCCCAGCTTCTGACATGGATTGGTGCCCATAGTTGCCATTCCTAGGTTCCACACAGGTGACTGCGGGGGGGAATACCTGTGGTACCTGAGGCAGACGTCGTATCACTTCCAGCAGTACTTCTGGGGGATGCCCTTGCGAAGCTTGGGTACTTGTGCCAGCAAAGGCTGTTGTTAGGAGGTCGGCGTAAATATTTCTGTTACCTTCGCTAGTAGGCCTGGGCCGTAATTATCCCAGACTACTTTTGGGAGGTTCTATTCTTCGCTTTCTCATATTTTGGTATCCGGTCCTAATCACCCGGAGCGGAAATACCTGAAGGTTGTTTGCTTGGTTATATCTCAGGGATTTTTTGTAGTGAGTGCTCTTTGCTCCTAGCTTTCCTACCTTTATACTTTTTTTAGTCTAATTAAAAATTTTTAAAGTGGCTGATCAAGCACCTCGTCGATCGAGGAGAATCCGGGGGTTATCTCCCGAGAGTCCAGAGCCTTCTTCAAGAAGGCGTAGGAGTGATTTAGCAAGTGGTTACCACCCTGTGGCATCTGACGCAGTGGAGAGAGATCCTCCACAAGGGCCTAAAGGTTTCGCAGTTGATTCTGGTGTTGGTTCCGAGAGGAGCGCTCTGCTCACCTCGCGAGTATTATTTCCGCAGGAAGAAGAAGTATAGGTAGAGGAAGTGTCTAAACCCTCAGAGTCACTTCCATTTCCTCTTCCTCCTGATTATCCGTTCATTTTTTAATACATCGGACCCGAGTCAGAGATACCAGAAGATCCTCCTTATTATACATACCTTTCGATGGCCACGACTGGGAACGCGGCTTCGCGATGAGGCCCACTCACGCCCAGCCTGAGAAGATATGCACTATCACATGGGACCTCGATTGCTTCTGGTGTCGCCTCTGCAGCCATCAGCTTCACCCAAGCACATGCTTCTCAATATGGGCCCTTCTGTTTTGGAATGCCCACTAGTGGGATTCCTTCTTTTTCCTTTTCCACTGCTGCAGCTGGATCTACACCCATGTCTTCCATGGCTAGTGGATCAGCTTCTTTTCAAGGGTTCCCCTTCGGAACTGAACATATTCCTAGTTCGAATCCTTCTTTAGGGTCCTTTCCATTTACTTCGTAGACGCAGTTTCAACCTCGTCCGGAGGTCGGCTCCGACTAGTTTTATAGGACCGGAACCCGTATCTCACCATGCTGGGGCAGTGGGAATTTTTACGCTGGTCACCAAGGGAATGCTTCTTTCCCTTTGTCAAGTGCTTATCAGACCTTTTCCCCTCTTTCTAATGCCTAGAACCCCTATCAGGGGCTTTCCGCTTCATTCAATACTTTAGGAGGGGGAACTGGTCCAGTCTTTGGTAACTCTGCGTTGGGAGGAGGTTCTTCTCCTTTTTCTACGAGTTCTTTTTGGCAACCTAGTGCCTTATCAAATCCAGTGTGTTCTTTTCAGAATGTTGGGAATCCATCCCATCAAGGATGGAATCCTCAGGCTCCGCCTCATTTACCTTTTCTGGCAACGTTAAACTTGTCAGATCTGTCGAAATTGACGAATGATCCAATCCGGTACAGTCCGGGGTGGCCTCCGGTTCCCACCAAACTTCCTTCAGACATTCCAAAGTTTGAAGGAAAGAATGGAGAGGACTCGGTTGACCACATCACCACCTTCCATTTATGGTGTTCGTCTAACTCCCTAATCGATGATTCGATTAGGTTGAGATTGTTTCAACGCACCTTAACTGGAAACACTGCCAAATGGTATATTGAGCTAATCGCGCTTTGCTACATTTGGAGAATCGGGTTGTTGGCATTTCTAAATCATTGTTAGTTGCCTATCCATTGCGACACTGGATCAACTCCTAAATTTAATTTTAAATAGGACGACGCAACCCACATTTCTGACCTTATTCAGGAATGGTGGAGAAGGAAGAGGATTATTAAAGCTCAGATTCCAAGAGAATTCCTTTTGGAATGGTTTCTGAAATCTCTGCAGTTAGACATTTCTAAAGATGTATCCCTGTCTGGGGTATTTTCTGAGGAATAGGCCATTTTTAGGGCCCAACAGTTGGAACTGATATATTCTCAATCTGGGGTCCTCCATAAATATTTGCCTAATGCTCCTCGCTGCAAATTAGATTTATCCAAAAATAAGCTTGGTCCTCATGGTGATGGACTTATTGGGTCGATCAATAGTGGTGCAGCTAGTCTGCTTACTGAATTGCAGTAGTTGTCTATGCAATCTGCTCCTTCTAGTCAGGCTGTGACTGCTTAGTCATCGCCTTCCCAATCTTTGTCGATAAATGTTGTCTAAGCTTCTGATCCCAAATGAAATCAAAAATCTGAAGGGAAGAAGAAGGGACGAAATAATAGGAAAAAGGGCAAGAATGGGAAGGGTAATGCAAATAAAACCAATGAGCATGTTGGTGAGGGTCAAAAGGATAAAAAGAAAGTGAATTTCCATGAAAGTTGTGTGCTGGAGACCATCTTACACACCTTTGCCCTAAAATTCAAGATGTGCAGCGCTTGTTAGCTCAGCAGGGTTCTTCAAGTTCCCAGGTTGTGTTAACAAACCCTTTTCCCCAAGGGCAAAAAATAGTTGTTGGTGCAAATCAAAATCCTCGGGCTTCCTGTAGGGGCACCCAGGAAGGGGAAATTCCATCAAAAATATTCATGATGAGTGCTCACGTGGATGTCACTACGAGATCCCGTGATTATGGCGAAGAAGATTCTTCGAAAGCTAAGGGTGCTCCTGATGCTACTGAGCCGCTTCACATTACGAGGCCTACTATTGAGCCTATACCTCAGATGCCCAAAGCATCTACTAAGCGTTCAATGATTAATCCAAATGCTAGGGCTACCCAGAACTACTCTATTATGGAAGATCTAGCACAGAGTCCTTGTGCCATGTCGGCTTTAGAGGTGCTCCAGTCTTGTCCGGCTCAGCGCAGTGCTTTGCTCACTGCCATTGGGGATATTGATCCAAAAAAGTCTCTTATGATTACATTTGATATGTCTAATTTTAAAAAGAGACTTCCATCATATGGATTTTCATATTGAAATCAATGACAAGCAAACATCTCTTTCGATGGTTGTCGATGAGGGTGCTTCCCACATGTGATGTCTCTCACATGTTGGAAGAATAGTGATCTCCAAAGTCGTTCCAATAACTACCTTCTACCACGTTGATTGGTCATCAGACCGCATGGTATTGTCCCAGCTTTGCCTATCTGTGTTGGGGGAAAAACTGTGAATATAGAGGTTGAGGTAGTTGATGCAAGCTTGGACTACAACCTTCTGTTGGAGAGAAACTAGATTTATGAGATGGATGCCATTGCATCCTCATTATTTCAGATTATTTGTTTCCCTCACGAAGGGAGGATTGTTACAGTGGATCAACTGGACTGTCCTCCTGTAGACTTGAATGCGTCTACTGACTCATCTGTTCCAAAGTTGGATAATACTAAGGCGCCTGTTAAGAATTTAGGGGTTGGAATGTATTCTTCCTTGATGGGTACTTTCGATATTCCTCCTCCTATGGTTCATATTAATGCAATTTCATCCTCCAAGGCCCCTCTTCGAAGAGAGTTCTTCAGAACTCATTATTTTTCGGACCCTTGGACCTTACCTTCCCCTACCTGCCACATTAATAGTTTAGGAAGGTCAAGGGTGGAATGGCATTTCCAATGTTCCAAATTCGAGATCGTTTATCAATCTATTGTTGACACTGCAGAATCTGATCCAGCTCCTCTTTCACCGGAAGAGTTGGATGGTGATGTGGCTCCGGCTTGGACGCTTACTTCTTCTTCTGCCCAGGATTGTCTAGATACCACTCTTCCATCTGAAGAGGCCATCCCGGAAGCAATGACAGGTATAGAGAGACCGTGGGATGACTTGCATCATCGGTCTTACTTCCTACCTGACTTGAGCGAAGTCGAAGCTAGTTTTCCAAGTCCCCGCCTCCCCGGTCCCGTTCGCTTCACTCCGGGAATCCCTGAGCACCAAACACGTATATATGCCGAAGGGAACATGGTCGTGATTTCTCCTACTATCTGATCCCAACATCATGATCCTAATATTATTGAGAATTCCTTCATCGGAGCCGAATGTTCCTTTGAAGAGATTCGTATTTATACCGAAGCTATTAAAGAGTATAGGGATGTATTCGCTTGGTCTTATGAGGAAATGCCTGGTATAGATTCATCTATTATCCAGCATGAGATCAAGACTTACGAAAACGCTAAGCCCGTGAGGCAAAAAATTCTTCTTGTCAATCCTAGGAAGGCAACAACTATCAAAGCTGAGGTGGAGAAGCTACTTAAGGAGGGATTTATTTTCCCTGTTCCTTTGACTGAATGTGTTTCAAACCCTGTTCCCGTAGATAGAAAACAAGGAAAAATTTGATTTTTCATTGATTTCAGAGACCTTAATAAAGCATGTCCTAAAGATAATTACCCCACACCATTTACAGATCAGATCATTGACGAGTGTGCTGGTAATGAGATTTTCTCCTTCATGGACTAGCTTTCCTGATGCATAACTCCATTACTATCCGTCCCGAAGATCAAGATAAGACTGCCTTTTATTTCTGTCCCTGGGGTACTTTTGCATACAAGAAGATGCCTTTTGGTCCTAAAATGTTAGCTACTTTTCAAGAAAGTTACAAGTTATATGTTTTCCACAACATCAAGATATCGAAGGATGGATGATTTAGTCAAGCCATTCTCAAAAGAGGATGGATCATCCTGCTCACCTCCATCAAATATTTGAACGATGTCGTTTCTATAAGATTAGGTTGAATCCGAACAAGTGCGTTTTCGCAGTTACATCCAGTCAGTTATTGGGATTCATTGTGTGTAGGGAAGGGATTATGGTAGATCCCTTCAAGGTTGAGGCAATACTTCGGTTGCCTCCACCGTCCTCTATTCGTCAACTTCAAAGTCTACAAGGAAAGTCTAATTTTCTTTGGAGATTTATCATAAATTATGCTGAAGTTATCAAGGGATTTATGAGATTGTTGAAGAAGGGAGTTCCATTTCTTTGGGATGACTTCACTCAACACTCCTTCGATGCTTTGAAAACAGCATTGACCTCTGCTCCTTTATTGAGTCCACCTAATTATAGCAGGGATCTCCTTTTGTATCTTGCAGCAGTAGAATCTACTATTGGTATGGTTCTGGTTCAGGAAGATGATGCTCTTGCAGACCATGTTATTTACTATCTTAGTCGAGGATTGGTAGGACCTGAACTCTGGTACACTCCGATAGAAAAGTTAGCTTTAGCAACTGTTCATGCTGTGCAGCGACTCCGGCATTACATTATTCTACGAAAACTTATGTTTTGGTAGCAACTAATCCATTTCAATTTGTCCTCCGCAGGGCGAAAGGATTGGGGAAAATACAATAGATGGATTGTGATTTTGTAGGAATTTGATCTTGAGTTTATGTCTGCCAAGTCCAAGAAATCATTGGTTTTCGCGGAATTGATCTCCGAGTTGCCCTGTGGGGAGGAGATAGTCTATGATGAATCCTTTCCGGATGAACATTTGTTTCTTATCTCTTCACAGGATCCTTGGTATGGAGATATCATTGTGTATCTTCATACTGCGAAGTTTCCCTCTACTTTTTCGAAAGATGAGCCCGTAAGTTGCGTCACTTGGCTAAGAATTACTTGATCATTGGTGATGCTTTATATCGTCGAGGGGTTGATTCAATCCTAAGACGTTGCTTAACTCTCGAAGAAGTTGAGGCTGTGCTCAATGATTGCCACAGTTGAGCTTGTGGTGGTCATTTATCTAGGCTTGCTACAGCCAAAAAGATCTTGCGTGCTGGGTACTTTTGGCCTTCGATTTTCAAGGATTGTATGGAGTCGGTCAAAAACTGTCATCCATGTCAAGTTTATACTCGAAAAATGCGTGCTCATCCAGCTCCACTTTTTCCAGTCATTACTGTCAGTCCCTTTACAAAGTGGGGTATTGATTATACTACTTGTAACCTGCCTTCAGCTAAAGGTCACAAGTACATTATTGTAGCTGTAGACTACTTTACGAAGTGGGTTGAGGCTATGCCTACTTTTGGGAATGATGGTGAGACTGCAGCTCTGTTTCTTTTCAACCAGGTTATCACTCGTTTTGGTATTCGTAGAGAGATTGTCACTGACCATGGCAGTCATTTTAAGAATAGTATGATGGCTAAGTTGGCTCTCAAATTGGGTTTTCGGCAGGAGCATTCATCTCCGTATTATCCTCAGGCCAATGGGCAAGTGGAAGCCGTGAATAAATCCTTGAAGACAATTATTCAAAGGACAATTGATAAAGCTAGATCCAATTGGCATATTATGCTATATCCTACACTTTGGGCATACAGGACGTCAGTGAAAACTGCAACTGGCTTTACTCTGTTTCAGCTAGTGCACGGGGTGGAATCCGTATTTCCCATTGAATGTGAGATTCCTTCTCTTAAGTTAGCTGTTGAACTTCTTCCTGACACTTCTAGTCTTGAAGAACGGCTCCTTCATCTGGAACATCTCGATGAGCAGCGTCGGGATGTTGCCACGATGAATGAGGCACATAAAAATAGAGTTAAAGCTCAGTACGATAAGGCGGTCAAACCTAGGGTTTTTTCGGAAGGTGACTTTATTTTGGTCTATGCCCAAGAAAAAGATGCCTTGGGGGCAGGAAAGTTTAAGTCTATGTGGTATGGCCCCTTCATCGTTAAAAAAGTCCTTAAGAAAGGAGCATATACCTTGGTTGAGCATATACCTTGGTGGTATGGCCCCTTCATTGTTAAAAAATTCCTTAAGAAAGGAGCATATACCTTGGGCTCTATTTGAAAAAGTATTATGCCTAGGTTTCGGCTTGGAATGTTGCTTTTGTATATAGTAGTTTTGCTTTGTACATATCTGGTTTTTCGATCTTTGATGGGATGGTGATGTTTTTTTATCTGCTTTGGTAGGTTGTGTCGGATGTCATGAGTCATTTTGGTTTCGCCGATGGTGCTAGTAGACACACCCAGAACTTAGCTTCCGTGGCTTGGGTGCTTCATTATCCATACATAGCAGAATACACTGCAGTTGTTTATGTACTCTCGAAGGAAATATCTTTGGGTGTTGATTCATTGGTAGTTTTCTTGGAATCTCAGCTAGTGGTGTCGTAGTTGCACAATACTTATCGGGTTCGAGATCCATTTTTACTCCAGTTGTTCTTGAGGGTACGTTTGTTACAAAGATCATTTCAATTTTTAACTTTCATTCATATTCCTTGAGCTGACAATTGGATGGCAGACTCATTAGCTAATCAAGCAATTGACTGGCATATTAATCATTCCATGCAATAAAATTTAATCATCAAAAACATCATACATTTTGATACATTTGTCACATCACATCAAACATCGCTATATATATATCATCAGAGTGTTCAAAAAACTATACAAAATTTGGATCCATAACTCATACAAAATTTTTCCTTGTGCCCGATCATGTTCAGTCTCAAAAAATATACAGTCATCTGGTATGTCATATCTATCTACTCCTGAGGTCCCTGCCCAGAAGTTGTGTTCCTATAGAACACGATCGTGGTGGCAACACGGCGGAATAACCGTACCCAGTCTCGGGGCACTCCTACCACCCATCTCTGGATGGCTTCAGGCAGATATTCCACTGCAGCCATAGGTACTTGGCGGGTTAATCCCTCCAAGTTCCTCTGTATAGCCTGGAGGGTTTTGTCTCGATCTACTGTATCTACTTCGCCCCTGCGACACTTATGTCGCAGGAAACCCTCAGGTCGAACTGGTCCAATATCTGTATCATGATAATTTTAAAATTGTAAGTCATTATGAATCCAATCAAAAACATGTTTGTTTTCCATTTTTTCATACATATCCGAAAAAATCCAAAAAATTATATAAGTCAAAAAATTGCAAAACTTACCGATTGTGCCCCATGCCGCGCCTGGTGGAAGGAAAAGATCTGGATCGCCACGAAAGTCCATCCTGGCATAGGGATAGTCATCCACAATGATGATTTGTTCTCCCCACCAAAGGAAGAACTCATCATCCCAAGTGGTCTGGGGAACTTCACTTCCCCCCAATCTCTTCATCATGTCTGCCCAGCGGGCAATTCTTGGGTCTCTCGGGCTACTGATGGTAGAGATCACTTTGGGTCTCAGCCCAGGAATCTTCTCGAAGAATAATGTCATCAAAATTGTACCATATCCAAAAATTTGTGTCTTTTCCTTTCGGATTGAAGTCAATTGTTGCTTCATGTTCATCAAAAGAGTTGTGCACCAATCATATAAATGAGTTAAGCATTCCACTGCTATACTCATTTGTGTCCTGGATGCCTAGTGTAGAGAAGTTGATCCTGCTACTCTCCAAATGGTAAAAGGGACGATTTTTATGTGCGATTCTCTTAAATCTTTGATTGCAATTTGAGTTCCAAATTTCTTAGATCCCTCTACGCAGTAGACGTGGACGTAATATTCCACGGTGAGCCCTCCCAAAGGCTTACCATGCAAGTCTACTGGCTCCCCCCTCCAGGAGAGTCCTGTAATAAAATATATATCTTCCACCTCGATGCGTATGGGCATCTGATATATAATGAAGCAGTCTTCTTCCGGCTCCCAATAGTTCACAAGCATTTCGAGGAACCGAACATTACTCTTCATATTTTGCATTTTGAAAAACTTGAGCAATCCGCAATTTCAAAGAATATTTAGTGATGCTCGATCCCGCATGACTTCTTGATCAATAGCACTATGTTCACGCTCTCTCCATGATATGGTCATCCTGCAAAATTTCAATAATTCCTTCATTAGCTACGCATTTTTCATTTTTGGGTTGCACATACGTGACTTTCTTTGTGCACAGTCGCATGTATACGTGACTTTGTCATTACCAACCTGCGTATGCGCAAACCCGTGATTTTTAGCAAGAGATTCTACGGTGAAAATTCCTAAATTTTAATTTATGAACGGAAAAAATGAATAGCAAGGATGGTTGATGAGCTTACCTGACAAATTTAGTGAATATTGACGGTCGGTTGCTCCTGTTTTGATGAAACAGGCTTTTTTCTCCAGAGCACTTTTTCCCAAATCAGCAATGTAACAATGAACCAAATATGAGGTAATTTGTCTATTTATGCCCAAAAATTTGAAAATTTTTGCAAAAATTTGTTATGCTTATTTTTTCAATCTATCTTAAGCTGCATAACCCGGATGCTTGGAAGTGCCCAGATTGGTATATTTTCAGGTACATTTTGACGAATTTGAGATTTTTCCCAGTTTTTGATCCATGACTGCTGACCCGTCATGGTAGGTATATGATCTTCACTGGCATATAGGTTAGCGAATCCACTTTCCATTGCATTTTGCATACTAGCCTCCATTCTGATCACTTGCCATAGGGTCCATCCCATCAAGTCATGAGTATTACACCCATTTCACTCGCCGATTATTTAATCATGACTTGGTGGTAGAGTCTTCCTTTACATGGGCTTCTTAGTTAGTTCCTCGCTATCACTTGTTGCCCATGCTGCGTTTTATGTAGGCTCGGAAGTCCTCTTTAGTCCTGCCATGACTTATGTGTTGAAGCTTCATTCTTCTTCTTCCTCACTATATTTTTCTGGCTATTTACCCTAGAGGCTCCCCGGTGTCGTTGAGTTGTATTACTGCATTGCATATTGGCTACTTGTTTATCCTGGCCTTTAGCCGGCTTCATTTTGGACTCAATGTTTAAGCCAAATTTTGACCTTGACTGTCTGTAAAAGTTAACCATTGCATGCACTTAGCTATCGCGACTTGACACCCTTTTACCCATGGATAGAACATTCCTCTGAGTATCGCTTACCAGTTTCCGCCACCTTGCATTAAGCATAGGATCGTTCCAATCCCAGGAACTAGTGCATCTATTTCTTGATACTTGTTCTATCCATTGTACCATAGCGTTCTTTTATTATTTTTCAGACTTATTATATGAAAAAGACAAAAAAATCAAATATAAAAAAAGAGCGGGAACGGGATGTTACTTTGATGGCAGTACAGTATCAGTTTGTCGCCCTTGAACAAAACACATACACCTATATATTTTCTTCATTTGGGATGGTTTTAGTTTTGAGCTAGGTTCAGCCTTATCCTTGTTTTACTGGTCAGTCCTCCTCTGGTTGGTTATCTCTTCGAATCATATGGAGAGTTTGTTTTGCCTCCTGCATAACAGACTTATACAATGTCATTTTTTACTGCCATGGTCATCACGAGTCGTTTTTTTTTTTGTTCGAAAGGAAGCTGAGGACGCGTAACTCCGCCTATTTTGCGTGTCTCTGACTCATTATTCAGCCGCCTTCCTGGGTTGTCGATATCTTTGTCTTATCCACATCAGATGTTTTGGTCTTCTGCTCGTGCTAGTTTGAGAAGGTCCCCATTGACTTCTTGCTGGCGGGTTTGTCTCTTATCGACTACGACACATTGCTCTGAGAGCAAACCTAGAGTCGCACCCTGGCCCTATTTCCATCATTGACAGGTGACCTTGTGCTCAGCATTTGATCATCATTATGGGTCTTTGACTGAGTGGTTTCCCCTGTGTTCGACGTCAGCATACATTATCACACTTGGGATTCGTGCAGTACCTTGATTTCTATTTGACCCTATCGGTGGATATCTCGCCTCTGTGTCAACTTTCATTATTGGTTGGTTCAGAGGGTTTCTTCCGTGCGCCAGTCATTCGTGCACGTCGAAACGCATTTTCGTTCGGCTCTCGCGGTACTCTTTGTCCGATTCTTCCAAATTCGGGCTCGCGGGTTACACCTCCGCACCGGGACCGATGTGGGATGCCTTAATGCCTTCCTTCCGCCAGTATCTTTTTCCACCCAATTCGAATTACGTTCGTAATGGTGTCCATCTTTTGCTTCACATCTTAGGTTTGCATTAGTGGCGTACTCTTCGCCAATGCATGCTGGGGATTCATCATTGCCTCCTGATTGGTAGATTCTTCCAAGTGTTCAACTTCAACTCATTTATTCGCACTTGTTAGATTGTATTGGGGCACCTTGAATCTCATTTTAATTATTGGTGGGTTGTCTCGCGTTGGTTAACGGTATACATTATTGACCGGTAATCCAACGATTTCTCACATGGGTGACTTCAGCTCATTTATTCCCTTTGTGTAGAATTGTGCCATCGAGATCGGTGAAGACCTCGGGTTGCATCAGCATCTTTCGGTTCACTTTTGACAGTCCATTCAATTTCTGCCAGTGATGCTGTTCACCCTTATATGTTGCAGTGTCAGTACAACAACATCCTATATGTTGGATCCCGAGTTGCGAGATTGTACCATGTGTTCCACCCCCTTATTATTTATGTTTTGGAGATTCAAGCATTATATGATCGTACATCTAGTTTTTACTCATCATTCATCAAATTTTGATATATGTGATACTGGACATTGATTCAGACTTGCACTTCCGAGCCATGGTCAGATGATCTATCAGGTATTTTCATTAGCTTATACTTTGTATACATTTTGGACTATTCGTACTTTTGATGGGATATTTTTTAACGAGCATGGGTATGCCGCTCGTTGATGAGAGTTGACTCTCTATTTTCTTTCATTGGTTTTTGGCAGGCTGAAATTTGGCGAAGTCCTCTCTTGTCCTTGCGAAGTTCTTTCTATGTGCATAATACATTTCGGCCATCATGTACCCCTTCTGACCTCATATATTAGGGGGCATATGTTATAGCATCATTTTTCACCCTCAGGTGATTCATGATTGTCTTTATGGCTTTGGACACCCATTCCCACAGACTTGAACAAATTCATTAAAAACAGTGTTAAAATTCCCATACGTGCTTATGCCCAGAATTTTCCGCGTGTATACACGAGTCCACATGTACTTTTCCGCGTATGCCATTAAAACCATTAAAAATATATATAAAAATTCCCTATTTTCGAGTTGGGTTGATGGTTACTCCAGTAGTTCAACCACCCCAGCACGTGGCCACTGTTTCCAACTGATTGAAACTACTTTGAGGGAGTATAAAAGCCCCTCATGTACATGACCTAAGGGAGAGAGAAATTTTATAGATATTATACTCTGTTGGAATCCCTAATTGAAGTCTGATTTCCCATGCCTCCTGCACTTTCCCAGATTTATACAGGAAACCCTTGTTTCCTGGAGATGTTCATCCATTTCTATGCCATCTCGAGTGCACAAGTCTTGAAAGTATCTTAGCGAGGCAAGGGCGGGATGGATCCGGACGACGGTCTGCTTGAAGATCGTGGAAGGATTCAGGTGATCTCTCCACTCCTTATTTCTGTACATGCTTTTCGCAATAATGAAGAACCATCTTGTTCCTGAACTTATGTGTTAGTATCTATTTGTATATGTGAAAAGATTGATCATTAAGTAGTTATTATCGTTTATATCATATTTCAGATGGATTACACTAACGTTTAGGAGAAATATATGTTGTACAATTAGGTTTCCGTGCATGTTCTTTCTTGTTTTCCAAGTTGGAGAGGAAGAAGGGTTGCTGGGGGTTTGGACCCCGCGGGATCTACATCGAACGTAGGACTACGGGTGAGTTCTACTATCGTTGTTATCTAGTTTTTTGCATTCAAGTGTGGTTGTGTGTGAGTCCTTCTGAATATCATGCCCTGATCTGTGGAGGTTTTGACCCAACAAACCTCTAGGGTGTTTTTCCCCGAAACAAGCACCTTATATGAATGAAATAAATTCCAGGTTCACTTTCATGAGAAACCAAAGGGAGAGTCTAATATATATATATATATATAGAGAGAGAGAGAGATACTAAAATACAAGGAAGAAATATAAATAAAGGAGATGAGACTTAATTTCTAGATGAACTTCTCCTTTCTGGTGTGTACATGACCTTAATCAGGTGGGAGAAACATACTCAAACCCTTAAAGAGAACTCATTACAAAGAATAATGGTACGCCCAACAAGGTGGGTCTAAGGAAAAGAATTGATGATACAAAAGAGTGACAAATACATATGTGGCTAGAATACAATGGCCATGACTAATACAATGATTTTTATTGAATTTATTATATATAACCAAATGGCCCCAAGTTTATGTGAGGGGGAGATAAAAACCAAAAAATCCCCGTTGAGCAGAAATGGGCTCTAAATATATGAATGGGCTAAGTAAAGGAAGGTCTCATGTCATGGGCTTTACAATCGGTCGAAAAAAATCAAGTCCAATCTATTGATCTACATCTGATGCTAGATCAGGAACTAGTGATGGTCAAAAATGTGAGGGGCTACATGAAGGACCAACCTCTCATGAGGTGTGAAACACCACACACATCTTTGTTAAATTTTGGGAAAATCGGCTGAAGCACTAAACCATCAAGTGTAAAATTATTGATCATGTGATAATAAGTTGGAGTCGAGAATGTGAGAAACAACAAATAGAAAAGGGAATGATGGTTCCCTTTACTTGATATTAGTCACCTTGGAATGAAGAAGTTGGATCCAAGGTACATTTCCTTGTAATCCACTCTCATAGAATGAATGTGTTGAAGTCAACATGGAAGGGCGTGCCAAAGATGATGCAATGAGGAGGCCTCAACAAAGGTATGAGGAACATAGTGATGCTACTAATAGAGACTAACACTAGAAAAAATAATGGAAAATAAGGAGATGGGTGAAATCACAAATTCCTTATGCAAGGTTGACCTAGCAGTGTCTGATATGATTTTGGAGGGGAAAGTTAATTTCTTAGAATAAGTATTTTCAAAGATAGAGCAAGACATATAGAGGTAAAATGTCAAAAATACATGATAAATGTGACAGATGGTGGGGGTGATATAATGTAATAGGATTTGATGGGGTTCAAAACATACTACATGGGATATAATAGTGACTCATCTTTGATGCTATGAAGAAGGGTGACTCAATGATGCTGCCACAGGGGATTGACCCAAAAGGGACCATTAAAACATGATAAAAAAGTGGTTACTCATGATGAAAATCTACACGTAAGTCAATAGGTATAAACACAAAGTGGTGCTAGAGTAGGAGTGACAAATATGAAGAGTTTCAATTTCAAGAGGTGGTAAAATAAGGCCTCACAGAACAAATTTCTCTTAGGTAAAGTGTCCAATTACCAAAAATTAATAGAAATAGATCCTTGAGAGATATTTCTAATGGTGTACATGGTTCATCAAACAAACGTATGGCTAGATCATCATGGCCAAAAGAAAAATCTAGGGTTTTCATATAAAAGTGTTTCTTTCCCCCAATTGAAATTCTTCTGTGCATTGTTTATTTTTGTGAATTTGGAGGAGGGGAGAAATCCCTAAAACTAAACAAGCTTGTGGTTGACATACCAACCAGTGGATTTCAAATCTACACCTTTAAGGTTGGTGGCCATACCCTACACATAAGTTTGCATGGATTAGATTTCTAGTTTAGCATTTTTATTGGGCTTAGGGAACCCTTATTCATATTCATGGGTGTAACACACTTGTTTGGCCATTTTTTGTGTTTGGAAACAAAAAAATGGGGGGAAATTAGGTTGTCAACGAAATTTTTTGTGAAAAACATGCATTGGGAAGTTGGGGAATGGAAATGGGGGATTTTGTTCCCTTGAGATAGATCTAGAAATGTGTTTTATATTATGATACTAACCAAAATTAAGGTTTTTTGTAGTGATGGCAGAGGAAAAAGTGTTATTGAAAGAATGATACTTTGAGGATTTGGCCTCTCAAGCTTAGGGGAACCAAGCAATGAGGGGGATCTTACACACTATGGGTTACTCAAATTATTTGAGAACCTTCTTATGAGGGTTCGTGAGCCATTTTTAGCCAAGATAATTATTTATTAGGATCCATATTAGGAGGATTTTATCATACAGGAGCACAATGTTGATATCACTATTCAGGACATATATTTTCTTACACGATTACCGCCCTTGGGGTTGGTGGGAGAGATATAGCTAGTGCTACCTCAAGAGGGGCATATGGATGATTTTATTAAGTGTCACTAAATATATGTGCCGAAATAAGGGACTCAACCATCCAATTATAGGACTTGGGAATATTGGAGACAATAGCTACAACTATGACAATGATGTGCGTAGCGGGTTTCCATGCTGTCCATAAGATCAATGGAGTGGAAATAATGACGGTGGAGAGTGTTCTTACAGGGAACTACTATTGGTGGGCCCAAATTTTGTTGGTAGTGTTAAAGCACAATTTGAGTTCATGTAGGATAGTTATGACATGGATTTGTTCTTTTGGGACAATATTATGCTCATTATTCTTTGAGAAGATCCCCACTATTCGACCACATTTATAGGTATGGGATGGGGGCGCATAACAACTTAGGATATGTCGCTAGGGATAGCTACTATGAAAAGCAAGAGGGGGAGTCAAAAGAGTATTATGGATTGAGTTTTTCACCTATTGGGATTAGCTCCCTCTATACAAAGAGGATTATCCATGCTCAGGTATGAAATTCTAGGGAGATCCTAAGCTACCACTGCCACTTGGACGAGCATGGGGTCCAAACGATATGTGATAGATATTATATGCTTATGATATTCATATGTTAGAAAATATATGTGTGTAGTACTAAATTTAAATCTTATGAAATGCATCTATAGCACCAATGAGGCCGGTGGGATATAAGGAGGACCCAAAACAAAGGGGGCCACAGATCTGAGGGCATCAACCTGTTAGGTGAGATGACACACGAATGAGGCTATGGATGACATCATATGTGGCCTCGAAATATAATTTGGTGTTAATATATAACATGGATGGCACGAGTTAGAGAATTAGTACAAAGATGTGTTTTCAAATCTTCCCTCAGATTACTGAGTTCTTTGGAGGAAGGATTCTATGGCTAGTCAAGCTTCCAAGGACTAGAGGCTGGTGCATTTTCCCTATTGGTGTAAGATCCTCCAAAGGATGATGAGTATATTTATGGGAAAAGGAACCAAATTTTTTTTCTGTAGTATTATAACATGTTTTGGACATGCCATATGTATTTAGAATAATGGGTTCCAAACTCTTGTATGCATATTTTGATACATAATATGATTATGGATTTTGTGATGTCATTTCCATTTTTGTTATGGTTTCCTTCTTATGGATGCCAGTGATAAATGTCAACCTAGAATATTATTTTCAATGGTATCTACATGGTTATTTTGACCTCTAGAAACATGATTGAATGATATGGATTCAAATTCAACTGCTAGAATATCAGCTTGTAGATATTTTCAAAAGAGGATATGATTACACACATGATATATGTCATTCAATTGCATGATGAGAAACATGGAATCAAGATAAATATTAATGTGAAGGGTGCAATGATAACATGCATTGGATAACAAACCTATCACTGCAACATGTTCAACTTGACTATTGGTGGCAGATCTGATGCATGCACCGTTGGAATGGATTAACAAATGAAAAGGGGTAAAAATCGCCCAAGCTACCAAGGCTATATTCGTGGAGAGATGACTTGCATCTTCACCGTATATGATATACTGGGTGGATGATGGATCCATTTAAGAAGAAAAACAATGACATGAAAAAGGATGCAACCTACCTAAATAATGAAAAATAAGAAAAATGACGCATTCGAAGAAAAACTCCCAAGGGTATAATTTCCTTTGATAGAGTGAATTATGAGGGTTTGGGAGAAACTCTCCTTCTCGGACCTCAAGGGTATATTCCATTTACTATCATAAGGGCCATGCCATAACGGTTAAATTTTTATGTGCCCAACAATATCACGAGCTTGATCATAAATAAGGACTAAATCACCTTCATGGTAAGTACGAGGGTGGACCCTATGGTCATAATAGGATTTGGTGTGCTTCTTGGTGACTTCAGTGTTTTGTAAAGTCACACAATGGTCTTTTTTGGTGCACTCTAGCATAATGAGGCACTGTTCTAAAGGTTGGGTATCTTGAAAGAATTCATTGATAAGATGAAGGGAGACAATTTGACGCTCCATTGGAAATATTTCCTCTTCTCCATGAATAAGGTGGAAAGGAGTGAACCCAGGGGTGGCCTTAACAAAATTTATTTGGGCCCATAATGTAGGGTATACAATTAAATGGTATTTGGTCTTTTCTTTATCCACCATCCATTGAAGCATAATCTTAATGATCTTATATATTGCTTCAACTTTTCCATTCCATTGTATGTAATAAGATGATGAATATTGTTGTTCAAAAACTAATGGTGAGGATAACTCACGTGTTAGTGTAAAATATTTCAACAAGTGTATGAAAAACGTTACTTAAGATACAGATGAATTATAGTCCTAACAACAGAAATGAATACTTAACCCTTTAGATCTGCAATAGAAAGTTTAAAAAAAACCTACAAACCCCAAATCTATACAATAAAAGTAGTTAAACAACAAAAATAAATAATAACTAATCCAAAAGTAACTCAAAATGATCAACCCAGTCCCCCTCAAATGGGATGGATTCTTGGATGTCCTCAGTGCTTTAGCTTCATGAGTCTTTCTCTCTCAATGATATGGACACCTGAAATATTGATGAACTCAAGTGGGAGCTCACTTGGAAAAATAAAATGGTAGCAACAATGAGAACGATCAAAGTGAAAAATGAATGGAAGAGCCCTCTTATTTATAACAAAATATTGAGTTATCCTAAAAAAGGAGAAAAATAAAATACTATTAACCATAATCTATATCTAACAGCTTGGAATATTTTATTATATTTTTTTGGAGGGAAATTATATTTAAATTAGTTAAATACCTTTATTTAGAAATAATAAACAAATAAATGATTTATTTATGATTTCAAAAATGTGGTTAAAGAAAATAAACAAATAATGATTTGTTTAATTATTCCTAGGTGATTTAGTCAAATTTAACAAGGAATAATAACTAAATAATTATTTAATTAATTATTCCTAGAGAAAAATAAGAAAATTAATGATTTATCTAATTATCTCTCATAATTGGGTCAAATATGACAAGGAATATTAGTTAAACAATGGTTAAATTAATTTTTCCTAGAGGAAAATCAAATAAATGATGATTTATTTAATTATTCCTCATGGGTTTCTTGTTTTAACTAGAAATCACACAATAAAATATGGTTTATTAAATTATTTTGTATAGTTAAAGAAATTTTACTATGGTAAAATTTGTCTTACATGATGTACTTCGATCCACCTAGTTAGAAATGGTTAGGTGACAAATTTTTGGTGATAAAAACTTGCCAAATCTCATCTTAGAAGTATCAGCCATGGTTAGAGACCAATTGTTTTAGAACCCAAAAAATGAGTTATGGAATATTTAAAGAAGAAAGGAGTTGCAGTAGTTGTGATTTTATTGAACATGGGCATGACTTGAGCTAATTTAGTGAAATAGTAAACAACATAGATGATGTATTTAGGACCATTGGCCAATGTGGGTTTACATTAAAGAAAATATATGGCCCATTTATAGAAAGGACCAACTATGATAATTAGGTGTAAAGGAGTGGGTTGATATCTTGAATTTGGGGAAAAGAGTTGGAAATTAGGGAAGTGTTTGAATTTCTCAATTTAATCGCTAAAGAGAGAAGGTTGAAAGTATTTTATATGTAATATTTTATGGGTAGTGGTTGTTAGCACTCCACCAGTTCTCCAAAGGCTAAAAATGAGACTGACAAAGGTAACCACAAACCACTTTAACCTACTAACTAGCCCTACCAGGTTGAGAGGGCTCTCTCTATGAGATCCCAACCAATGATTGAATTTGATATGAAGGATATTAGGCTAGATATGATAGGCTTAGGTAGTTTTTGAGAGCTTTAGGGTTTGATGCTGGATCAAGGATGAAGCAAAGTAGCTAGGTCTAGGTATCAAAAGGCTTTATAGCTGCAAAGATATAAAGGATCAAGGTAGTAGTGGATCTATGATGTATTTAGGGTTTTGTGGGTATGGTTGAGTGTCTAAAATTTATATGGATTTAATGATCATGTTTAACCATGAATTCATTAAACACGAAGCATGAAACAAAAAATGACGTTTCCATATAAACAAAGCTAAATTAATAGAATTATGCCTATGAACTGTAAGGAAAACCACTTAAGATACAAGATATGGAAAAAGGAGCTATATATAATTCATCAAAGACTATAAAAGAGAAAATTCATGATCATACACTCACTACACATGAATTCCTAGATAATAGCTACAACTGCATCCTCTGATTTATGAATATGAAAGTGAAAGTACAATCTACAAGAGTTACAGTCCTCTGATGGCGAACCAGTCAAATGACTCTAAAAATGAGAGATATATACCAAAATAAAATCTCCCCTCTCTTACGAGTTGAATCCATCAGTTTTGGAGCTGATTACATCACATGATCAACAAAACCCTAATGTCTAGGGAGATGAACAAATTCCCCTCATCATAGGAAACTAGATACATTTGACCAAAAATTACATCAAAAAGCATGTATCTACCACATTTCACTATTTACCAGCTCAATTACACTTCATGAAATCACAAAAGCATCATCATTCATCAATTACACATGTAAAAGGTCAAACTGGGTCAACTACCTGCGAAAAATGTCAACTGGAGAAAGCGCAACGAATTCTAGAGAAAGCACAGCATGACTGGATAAAGCACAATGTGATGGGGAAAAAGGAAATTTGAAGGCCTTACAGGTTTTCAAATTCGGATATGAAAGTTGCTATGGATAACACTATATGTATGCTACATTATAGGATGTTAAAGCACTCAAAAAATTGGATTCTAGCCGTCCAAATCATCATTACCCCAAGAGTACTCAGAAAGCGCAACATGGCCTCCAAAAAGAGGGGAGAAAAGTCATTTTTTGCTATTTTTTCGGAATTTTGACCCTCCAAAAGTGGTTGACATGGATCCACCACTTAATAGGATTGAAGTACACATCAAGAGGAATCCATGAATGCTGAGAATTCCTCCATTAGATCTCCCTAATAAAAGCGCAATGTGGCCCACATTGCGCATTTGCCAGTGTGAATGGTTTTCAAAATTGCCAATTTTGACCAAAAACTCATAAAAACAAAAATTTGCCCCAAAAATTTTAAAAATTGGTCCAGAGATGCCTGACAATGTATGTTATGCTACTAAGGAAGCATCAGTAAGTAGCTCCATGTTACCTTTCTCGTTTTGACTAATTAGGGTTTCCTTCAATTTTTCTTGCAATTGTTTGACTTTGAATTTGTAAATTTGATTCGTTATATTGTAGTGGTCAGCCATGTGTTTTTGTAACTTTTTGCCTCTATTAGCCATTTAAAGGAGCTTCTCCAAGTGAATATTGACTTTATCAATCCAAAAATCCCTATTTTCATTGATTTCCATGGCTATCCTTTCTTCAAATGTCAACGCTTCATTTGGTGGATTTTTCTCTCTTTATTTATGGAGTGCTCTTCGGAGACCCATGGTCCTTGGAATTTTCCGTGTCACCTGCTTTTCATGCTTATCTAATTCTTCACTATCAACCACTGTTGTTCCTTTCACATCTTACAGACTAGCTTTAAACTAAACTTTCACCAAAAAAATTTTTTTTACCTACAATAGATTGTTCTCTTGCTCCAGGAAGGAAATTATGAAATTAGCCCATGGAAAATTATCCTTGATTTCTTTGATTTGAGAATATTTTTCCTTGATGATCTGCTATAGGTTTTCATCACTGACCTCCAAGTCTACTATTTCAATGTCATGATGTATGAGCTCCTCATTATGTATAGATGTCTCATGAAGTAATGGTAATCCCTAAACACAAGAATTATACCTCTCTAGTATGTCTGAGTGACCTCAATTTTCCTCCTCACTGAAACTGTGCTACGTGAGCCAACCTCCACATGTCTAGATGGTACTGATGGTGAACTAGGGCTAGTAGGCTGCCTACTAGAAGGAGAATAGACGTATGCTTGCATGAAGGTTTCCCAAGTGATGGTATTATTTTCAAGCTTGTGTAAAACAATGATTTTAATTAGAGCATGGTATAAGAGGCTGAGTTCAAGGCCACTCTTCTTATGCTGAAATTTTTTCTCCATCTTTGCCAAACGTTTGTCGAGGCAATAGGGATAATTGAGTGGCTTTATCCCTATGAAATGAATGAGTAGTCTGATATGATAACTGTATATTCTAGAAAATATTCTCTCACAAGTGAAGTAATTCATGATTATTTTAATTAGTGGTGTATACTTCTCAAGGAGGTGTCCAACACGAAATTCTTCTTCAGGTGTTTTTGATAATGTCTTCTGAGGTAGGGCTTATAGTTTTGAATCTCTAGGTCTTGGTTTTTGAACCATTTCTCACCATCATTTGGTATCCCTGTGGCCTTAGCTACTAAATAAGTTGATATAGTGAAAGTAACCCCTACAATCATTACCTTGTCCCTTTTGAGCTGAGTGGCAAACAATTTAGTTAATGTGGCATAGTATTTAACTCTCTCAACTTGCTCACAAAAAGGAAGACACCCTACCCTCTGAAAAAACTTCTCGTATAATGGTGAAGACATCACTTCATGAGTGGTTAAGGGCTCTTATCTTAACACCTAGCCTCCCTTATTGTAAGGTTTCTTCTCCTCCATTTGATGGTTTGCAAGGGGAAAATCCCTAACGGGACAAAATAGGGGAAGTGAATGAAGGGATAGGATGAAGGGGTTAGGTAAGGGAGATGATAGTAGGAAATTTTAGGGAGGTGTACAAGGGTCTTAGGGAACTTTAGGAAGTGGAATGGAGTGAAATGGGTATGGTAATTAGGCTAGGGAGATTTTACATAGTCCTAGCTAGAAAAACTGCCAAAAAATGAAGTATTAGGCTAGGGTTTAGGGTTTGGGACATAGGAATTTGCAATGGGTGTGAGGGCTATGGGAGATGGTTTTGAATGTAAGGGGTGGTAACAAATATAGGGGAGAGTGTGTTTATCTTGAAAATTTTGAAAAGATGTGCTAACCACTAAAACACGGCGTAGGGGCCAATGGAGGGTTTACACTCTAAAAAAATGAAATTGAGCTGCAAGGAGGGGTTACGAGGTGTAACTTACTTGTGAAATTAATATAGAGACCTTGATAGCCTTCAGAAACCTTCATAAGCTTATATGACGTCTTTGAGAGAGAAAACACATTGTGTAGCTTAGAAAACACAAAGTGGCTACTTTGGCATCAAATTTTGGATTGTATTTGACTTTAATTTTCTAAGATTTCCTTGGTAGGTGAGAGAGAAATCTTCTTCAACGTGGTGAATGATAAAATGAACTTGAAATGGTATTTAATAGCCTGTGATGATCACTTTTCCTCATAGTAGTGGGATGGCCCACTACATGGTTTTTTCATTTTTCTTTTAAAACTTATGTAGCTTTGACACTTTCTTATGAAGTTTTGGAATTTGAAACTTATTACATAATATGAAACATAAATTACATTTTGAAACCAAACTTCATTGAAAATTTTTACCTATTACCACTCCTCCTTTGTCAGATTTATGAATGGAATGACAGATTTGGTGACCTTAACCTTAATGACCTAATGGTGATATTGAGAGGAATTAAAACCATGATGATGTTGACTTGAGTGATAATGATGATATTTCAATGATGGTACACTCAACTGAGTGATGAAAAATACTTGCATGTAAATTTTTTTAAAGGAGTTGAAATAACCCTAGACATAGTATCTAGTGACCAAATTTTTATTTGAAGACCTAATGAAATGAAAAAAAATTGACTTTGAGAACCCAAAAAGGCATGGTAAGATCATATTTGATCACTCGTGACAAGCTGAATAGATTGAAACTAACAGTGGTCATGTTAGATATATGGCCATGATAGGCGCCACTGTGACAAGTATTTAGCACTTTCGTAGCTTTAGCATGAGTGAGACAATGATAAAATATTTTATTGACACCATGATGATAAATATCACTGAATATAATAAGGTAGCAAGGAGGTTGATGGCGAATACACCATCAATCACCATGAGTGAGATGGGAGGAAAATTTTTGGGTTCGCTGGTAAGTAATAATTCCATTATACTATGGTTCGTTCGATGATATGGTGAGAAAGTGTTCATCTAGAAAGTAATCATTCAAGAGTGGGTCTTTTCCACTAGTAGGAACATAAGAATTGAACTTATCAAGGGTTAATCCTTTTTAAATTTTAGGTGTTACAAATTCCATGTTAAATTCCTAGAGGACGACAATCCAATGGGCATACTTTCCATTGATAAACTATCGATTCAATAGGAAAGTGATGTGGTTAAAATTAGTTACAACCTTGTTAGTACACATCAAGATATAATAATGGAGTTTCCGAACAGAGAACACAATAGTTGAACCCAAATTTTACTCATGTGAGTAAGACATGGGGGGTCCACTCAAGTTATTTCTTACATAGTAAATGACATGTTATTTCCTAACTTCATCTTCTTGCACTAGGATCTTAGCTACCACATAGGTGGATGTTGACATGTATAAGATGAAATCATTCTAAAAGTTGGGTGGATTAATCAAAGGAGTGGAGGTGAGAGAAAATTTAAGGGCATCCAAAGGAAATTAAGCCTGTTCATCCCAAATGAATGGAATGGGAGATCGTAGGGGGAAAATAAACCCATGAGCAGTGGTAGCATAGTCAGGGAGAAATATAGACAAAAATTTGGATTTCCCTTGGAGCCTCTACAACTAATAAAGGTTTTGAGGAGGGGGGAGTTCTAGGATGGATTGAACTTTGTGAGGATCGATTGTGATCCTAGATTTGGACATAATGAATCCAAAAAGTGGATTGAGGGGAACACAAAAGACACACCTTTGGGGACTATATCATATGTTAGATGAGAAAAATTGTAAAAATATGGTACAAATATCATCAAGGTATTGAAACCAGTATTTGGAAAGAGTACTGATATCTTCTAGATATGTAAGAATAATATTTTCCAGTTCATGAAATCAATATGAAATAACATGCTAAAAAGTGTCCCCAATGTTCTTTAAACAAAAGAAATAACCTGAAATGAAAACGTTCCTTACAGAATAGTTAAGGAAGTTTTATGTCGGTATGTGAAGTAACTATTAATATGGTTGTATCCTAGGAATCCATCAATAAATGAAAGGATCTCATGTCCAATACACTCATCGATAACACCATCAATAAAAGGTGTGAGGAAATTTTCCTTGGCACAGGCGTTGTTCAGATCTCAAAATTCCATACAAACATGAATGGTACCTTATTTCTTCAAAATGGGAACCAGGTTGGAAACCCATGAAGTATATTCCTTAGGGTAAATAAATCCAACTTTTTTTAGGTAATCAGTATCATCCTTGATGGCTACTCATTTAGAAGGGTGTATGGGTCATTATTTGTCGTGAATGGGAATAACATATGGCCAAGTGTTGATGTGGTTCTCAATGATGATCGAATCAATTCCAAGATTATCAGAGTAGGAACAAGTGAAGATATCATGAAACTCTTTAAACAAGTTTGTGTAAGTGTCAATTTCATTAAGGGTGAAATTTTCCCCCAGTGTGATGTGCTCTTCAACTCATTTTTTTTAGAGATGTTAACCTTAATTGTAATGGAAATGTTAGCCACATTACCTTCTTTGAAAACATAAGGTGCGGGAATGGGGCTCTTGAAACAATATACTTGACCATGAATAAAGTTTTTCAATTACATAATATATTGTTCATGAGACTACTGCAGGAGAAAACATGAACATCGATGCATATATTCCCATGAGTAATATGGTATGGTAATCAATTCCATTGTATCTTCATCAAAATGGAAGATGGGGAGGACATGATTCTAAGATACCACTACAAGATATCGATGAGGATGCACCTGAAGCATGACAATGGGATACAACATTCACATACTGAACATATTCAAGGGGGGAATGATGACAAGTCAATTTAAAGTCCACCAATGTTGAGACCGAAGTAACTTAAGATGGTGATTATAAAGAAACATTCTCATATACTCCAAAAGAGTTTGAAGATGTCGATCCCATGGATGAGGATAGGTAAAGGATTGGTGAAAATTTTTCCTTCATTTATAGATTAGGAGGAGGAATCATGATAGTGGGTTAGTTAGCCTCCTACTCTGGAAAAAAACTGGTACCAAGTTCCACAAGTAGATAAGGGGAAGGTTTAGTATGAGTGGCATCCATATCACAAATAATTGTAAGAGAAAACAAAAATAGTAGAGATGAGGATAGCGGTGACAGTAGTCTTTTGTACATATTCCATAAAGTGCAAGGGTGATTCGTTCATAAAGACTTGTTTTTCTTGGATGATTCAGGTAATGTGACTTGCACCTTAAGGACATCGGGATGTGGTTTAAATTCATCCTTCGAAATGTTTCTCTTTAAATGGGGAAGATTATGCAAAATTGTTAGTTTTGTGGCTAGAATATTGCACAAATAACATGGGGTGGTAGGCTTAGGTGTTATTGGTGAAATTTTTTCCATTTTGGTTACCTTACCTCTCCCCACCTTTTTCTAGGATCCCCCCCCACCCCCAAATAGTTGCTTTCAAAATAGGAATGGAGTTTTATTTAGGTTGTGGCAAGACTAAAGGAATATTGGGGGTCATTGGAACTGGCTATGCCAGTGTCAAAGGCACATAAGGTTTGAGCTGATTAGGTAGGGTGTTTTGAGGAGGCTAAATATAACATATTAAGATCCCCAAGGTGAAGTTAGGTAAACTCGACATAGACATTGTAGGGTGGATACTATTTCTGGCGATAGGAACAAATGGATGGTGTTTAGGAGGGGCTTCTCCTGAGGCACCAAATGAGTGGGAAGTAGAATGTTATTGTTGAGTTGGCTCCTAGCAACATGTATTTTGTTTTTGAGTTGGAAATGACGCTTGAAGCATGTAAAAATTGGAGGAGTTAGGCTCAGTGGGAATAACCGGTGGGCCATAATAAGCCCCAAGCAATGGGAAATATTTATAGACTCTTGGATTGATTTCAGTGAAGGAAGGCATGGAATTGTTACATGTTAGATGGAAAATGACCTCCTCATCAGCTCAGAGGAGAAGGTAATATGGAAGGAAGAAAATGACCCAGACAAAGGCCCATTTTTCCAAGGTAATGCACCCCCAGAGACAACTAGGCAAAGTTATCACACACCCTAGCCATGTAAAGCGATTGTTAGTGCCTAGTGTAACGCTCTTTCTTGCCTAAGGGGAAGTGTTATCCTTGTGTTATAACTTTGCCTAGGGTTATGGCTAGGGTGCGTTATAACTATCCCTAGCTATCTCTGGGGGTGCATTACCTTGGAAAAATGGGCCTTTTTCTGGGTCATTTTCTTCCTTCCATGTTACCTTCTCCTCTGAGTTGATGAGGAGGTAATTTACCCTATAACATTACATGCCATCAAAGAAATTACATTATGAGGTAATGTCATAGACTAAGGATAAACGTAAGTCAATTGATTGATGGTGACAATATTCATGTTATGAGGGAAGCTAATGACATGAAATAAAAAAGAGGAGATCACTTTCATAGCATACATAAAACTATGACTAAGAAAGAGGTTATAATCAAGAGTTGCATCTATGACTTCACCATCAATCATGACCTACTTAACGACAAAAACAATGGGACAATTTTGGTATATATTGACAAGTTTTGAGGGGTGAACATCCTATGAAAAAGGAGAGATAGTTAATGGTGAAAGGTCTGGGGAACCAATTTTATTCCAAACATTGGGAGACATCACACATGTGGATTCACCTTCATAAAAAATACACCGTTGTAAATTGATGTTCTTAATGGAGACTGGTATCTGAAAGGGAACAGAGGGAAGAATATGAGGGAGATTTGATTTATCAACATCAAATATTATCATGAAATAATTTGAATGGTCCATAACACCTAGATCATATAGCAAATATTTTCTTTGATATGGGCATGTCTGGGGAACTTCCAACATTGACATAGAAATAAGATATTATGCTAAGTCACCTACTATTCTATAAGTAAGGAAAACATGATAATTGGCAGAATTTTGATGTAATTAGCATTTAGTGATTGTTTAAGGAAAATTTGCCTTATGTGGAGGAATATGTAAGCTAACATTAGTGGATAAAATAGGATTAGTTTATAATTTCATTTGTGCATATGCGGATGATTTCATAGGAGATTAATTATGTTGGTGCAACTATGTTTGGAGGTTGACTTATTCAAAATTCATCACAATAATTTAGTAAGAGCCATTGCCTAGTTGGTGAGAAGAAGGTATTGGAGGATTATGTCCATCTTGGGTGGCCATATATCCTTGGTGAGGAAAAGGGTTTCTTGGTACTATCGTGTGTGTAGAGGAAGGTGTGGATGGAGGCATTGGTTGCTCCCCTCTAGAGGGAGCTTCTTGATCTTCCCATGCTTTTCACATCTAAAGGAGAAGTGGATATCCATGAGCATAGTTTTCATAAGTACTACAACATGAAAAAGGTCTATTGGTTTGAAGGGCCTTGTTCTGCTCGGGTCATCTGCCCTATTGTTGGGTTAGATTATTATAATAATCACCTTTATTAGCATTAGTATGATGACTTTGGTTGACTTGGTTTCCCAAATATGGTTGATTTTGGTTACGATTCCCCTTATTATTCTTCTTAGGATTAAGGGGAGTGGTAATATTATGTTAAGCATACACCTGCCCCTGGGGGGGTGGTGGTAGTTATAGTAGAGGGGGCTAGGGCATGGGAGGTTGACATGTTGATGCCATTGAGGCTAGAGCACTAGGTGGTGCATAACAATAGTATGGATTTTTGGTAACATTTTGATAATGAGTATGAGTAGCAGTTGGCCCTAGAATCGACTAATGTGTATGAGAAAATGCATAAAATGTACCCATGCCTTTCTAGGAGTTAACTTTAAAAGGATTAGGGGGAGGATAAGCATAAGTGACACTATGCCACCCTTGAGTTTGGTTGTAATCCATGGATCCTTACATATATGGGGAAGGTTGAGGATAAGTAATTGATCCAATTACATTGTTGGTTGTTTGAGATTCCCATATTTAGAAGAAGCACTGGGTTGAGGGTGGTTGAGGAGGACGATATAGACATAACTTGATTGGGCATACATCATATCAAAATTCAAGGTTGTTTGTATGAATTATTATTTAGTTTGAGGGTAGTGAGAAGTTGTAATATTCCCAATTAACTTATTTCTAGTTGGAATATTATATGTTGCTCTATTTTTCAGTCTAGAAGAATAAATGGGGTAGGGAGACCCTTAAATATCTTTAGTAGGAATAAAACACTTCCAGTGCAAATGTGGATCAGTTTAGGTAGGAAAAATAGAGTCACCTTGAGTGTGAAAGGGAGAAATGCATGTGGAATAGATCAAGGTTGAAAAAATCAACAACGTTTCCAAAGGAGAGAGTGGAGGTAGTGGGATCAATGCAGTTTTGTAGGAGGAGTCTTTGCAAGGAAGCAACCTCATAAATGAGTGGGGCCAAGGATGAGAAGGTTCACCAGGAATAAAAGGGAAGGGATGGCAGCCATGAGAGGTATTTGGAATATGGTTTATGATTGAGTCTTATGAATTCTTGCATACTTCAGCTGTTTAGCTAGGTTTGCTGCATTTTTTAGTGCAAGGTATTCTCATGCGAGAATTCCACACTCTTTTTTGGAGAGCTTGGTGAAGGGATCTGAGAGGAGTATTCTAGGACATATTTCCACCATCAGACATTGGGTCAAGCAGCCACCTACAAATACAAAACACTCCCTAGGATAAACTGTGTTATTTTTCATGGTGTTGCAGTGGAAGGGTTAAAACCCCTGATTGTGAGCTAGTTTCCTAGAGAAAGGATCAATCTTTCTCCTGGAAAGCTAACAAGGAGTAGTTTCATCCATTTCTTGTATTTTCCAGCCATATTTATGTATAACTATAGTCATATAGTGTGATTTTTAGTCATATATCTATATATCTAACTTTCGTACATCATGCTTTGAAGAAACCCTTGCCGGATTATCTTAAGATTGTGTAAAAGAGACTAGATCTCCATTTTCTCAGCTCTTTAAGTAACATATCATTTGATCTATTTTTTCCCATTTTGCTATAGCAGAAACCCTCATTAAAATATGTTGTCATATGCTTCAGAAATTCTGTGTTGCAGAAGTCATGGGGTTTGGGTGTTTTTAGACGATATTGGGCTTGGGATATCTGTTTAACAGAGCTAGAATGATTTGTTTATGATACCCTTCTATATTTGAGGGATATAGTACATAAAATAATGGATTCAAGTTATTTTTCTCATTATTATAGCATAAGTTTCTGAAAACTACGTTTCTGGTGTCAATATTGTTGATTTTCCTGAAAAGGAATATTACAGTGGTGTCAGAGCTCTGATCTCGCCTTAGCTTGTAGGGAAAATACATTTACATCCATGGAGAGGGAGATCCCAAAGCTCCTTCTTCAAACTATGTAGAACATTTCCAAAGATATCAAAGAGATGAGACAGAAGGAATCCCCTAGAGGGTTTCACCATGGGGAAAGCTTCGACACATCACATTGTTTGTGGGCGCAAAAAACATCACAACCTTCTTCACAATGGTCTACTATGCCCACATTCCTATCTTTGGAAGGTGAGGAATGAAGGACCTTGAAGGAAGAAACCCTTGGTGATTATTTTGTAGAATATGAATCTTAATCCCGAAGATTCAAAGAACATTTGAGCTTTCAAGAGTTCTATCGGATCAAGTATGGTAGGAGATATCTCCATCACCATAAAAAGGGAGGGTTTATACATAACTCAGATCTACAACATAGTTTGGGTAGATTATTTTTTCCCTCTTATGATGGATCACCCAAGTGCAAATCCAAGGCTTGGGTAGAGAAGTTGAACACTTATTTCCAACTCAACAGAGTTTCTGAAATAGAGGCTATCAAAATAGCAGCACTACACCTAGAAGGTGAGGCTCATGAATGGTGGTTCCATGGGTTATCTACACTTGCTCATGCTCATATCACTTCATATTCAAATTTCACCAGGAGGTTGGTAGAGATATTTGATCCTAGGGATCTGGAGGCTCACTTTGTTGAGATAATCAAGCTCAAGCAAATGGGAGATCTAGAAATTTATATCTCTGAGTTTTTGAAGCTTTCAGTGATCGTATCTGACCTCACTATGAGCCAGAGAATATGCATTTTTATTGATGGGATGGCTGAACCATTGCATAGGTTGGTGAAATCCACTAGACCCACTACACTCCAAGAAGTTATGGAGAAGTCTAGGGATTTACAACATACCTTTCCCAAGACCAAAGCACTCTTTCAGCAAAATATTTCTTCATGCCCAAAGGAGAATCAGGGGAGGACACCTATTGACAATGATTGGAAGGATCTAAGGAAGAAAAAACTTTGTTTCACTTGTCAGGAGCCATGGGTGCCAAACCACCAATGTGTTGCAGGGAAAGCACATTGCATTGAGATATTTTCTGATGAGGAGGATAGGACCAATGCTGTAGTAGAAGAAAGAAGTGCACCTGCCACAAAAGATGTAGTAAAATCCTTTTCTCCAATGGGAGGGGCTTTTGCAGCGTTAAGAGGGGTTCCCAAGTATCTAATTTTGAGAGTTAGGGGCACTATTATGGGGCAAAGAGTATCAATTTTGGTAGACAGTGGAACTACTCATAAATTTATTGATACACAACTGGTAAAAAGAAGGGGCATTCACATAGAAGACTTTGAGGGGTTCTCATTTTTAGTTCCAGGAGCTAGAACCATGCAGTGTGCCAAGTATGTTCCAGCATTAACCATCACCATGGGAACCTACACATTGACATACCACTTCTTTTTGGTTGATATTCTAGACACCAATGTTATATTGGGTGTCTAGTGGTTGATCACCTTGGGAAAGGTTACCACTGATTGGGAGACTTTAGAAATGGAATGGACAGAAAAGGGGAATGGTAAACATTAGAAAATCAAAGGCATACACACCTATCCATCTCACATTATCTCAACCCACAAGAAGGATGCAAAATTACATAGAGGGGACATAGAAGGAGCATTAGAACTATGTTTATCAGAAGCTAGAAGAACGCATTCATCAGTACATACATATGTGCAATATATTTTGGACCAATACTCTACAGTATTTGGAGAAATTCCACCTGGAATACCTCTTGACTGGGCTTTTGAACATACTATTGAGTTGGAACAAGGGATCCAACCAGTGATTACCACACCCTATAGGCACCCCAAAGCCTATAGATATGATATTGAAAAGGCGATTCAAGAGCTTTTAGCCTTAGGACATATCCGGCCTAGAACTAGTCCTTTTTCCTCTTCAGTGGACTTGGTGAAGAAGAAAGATGGCAGATTGAGAATGTGCATTGATTATAGAGCATTGAACAAGAAGACCATGAAGAATAGATACTCAATTCCTAGGATCGATGAATTGATGGATGAACTAAGAGGATCCAAATATTTCTCTAAGTTTTATTTGAGATCTGGATATCATCAAATCAGGGTGAGGGATCAAGATATCCCCAAGACAAAATTCTAGTGTTACTATGGGAATTTTGAGATTTTGGTAATGCCTTTTGGGCTATCCAATGCTCCGGAAACATTCCAATATTGCATGAACCAAATTTTCCATGGACACTTGAGGAAGTTTTTATTGGTCTTCTTTGATGACATTCTTATTTATAGTCGCACATGTGTGGAACATTTACAACATATTGAGGTAGTATTACACATTCTTAAGGAGAAGCAGTTCTATGCTAAGCTCTGCAAATGGGAGTTTGGACTCACAAAGATGATTTACTTGGGCCACATCATTGGAGTGGATGGGGTAATATTTCATGAAGAAACGATCTGTGCTATTAGAGATTGGCATGAACGAAAGAATGTCACAGAACTTCGGGGATTTGTAGGCATATGTACCTATTACCAGAAGTTTGTAAAAGGGTTCTCTCAAATATCAACACTACTTACAAATCTAACCAAGAGGGGAGCCTTTAGTTGGACACCTACAATGCATAGAGCTTTTGAAAGCCGAAAGTTGCTACCACATGAGATACTATACCCCATATATGATAAAGAGATGTTGGATATTATGCATGCTTTAGCCAATATTTGGTGGGGAATAAGTTCCTAGTAAAGATTGATCATAATAGTCTCTGATTCTTTCTTGAGTAGAAGAATCTTCAGGAGACGCAGAAAAAATGGGCAAGTAAGATCCAAGCATATGAATTTGACATAGAATATGACAAAGGGAAGTGTAATGTGGTGGTATATTCTCTATCGAGGAGGCCAGCAACGTTGTCCTTAATGAGCATAGATGCAAATTGGAAGGCTCAGTTACCGGTGGAATACTCCAAAGACAACTTTGCATGTGAAATCCTAGATGGAGTGCTAACTAATGAGAGGTATAGAGTGATGGATGAGGTCATATATTACTGATATCAGTTCTTATTGATTAGAGATTCTAAGCTGAAGGAGAAGATTTTGCAAGAATCACATGATTCCCCACTTGCACGGCATCAAGGATTCACCAAGACTTATTGGGCTATTCAAGAGAGATTCTCATGGAGGGGTCTCAAGGAGGATGTAATCCAACACATCAAGGAGTGCATAGTTTGTCAAAAAAACAAAGGAGAAGAAAACCATCCTATAGGATTATTGCAGCCACTCCCTATTCCAGATGGAAAATGGGAGAGTATTTCCATGGACTTCATCACCGGCCTACCTACAGTTCAGGGTAAGGATTGTATCTTTCTAGTTATTGATCGAATAACAAAGTATTCATATTTATTTTCTATTTCTGCATGATATACTAGTTCACAGGTAGCTGAGATTTTCTTAAGGGATGTGTTTAGACTCCATGGTCTCCTAAAGACCATAGTCAGTGATTGGGATAACTGCTTCATGGGTGGCTTTTAGCAAGAGCTTTTTCAGTTATTGGGTATTGAATTGACACCAAGTACCAACTATCACCCACAAAATGATGGGCAGACTAAAATAGTGAACAAGTGGTTGGAAGGCTACTTGAGAAACTATGTTTTATGCCAATAGAGAGCATGGATGCATTGGATCCTTTGGGGGAGTATTGTTACAACACAACTTTTCATATGTCCATTGGCATGACCCCATTTTGAGCTCTTTATGGGTATGAAGCACTCTCATTTTATGATGTGATGTCTGGGGCAAGAAAAGTCCCTAGACAAAAATAATGGATTCAAGAGAGTCAGGATATACTCTGGGACCTCAAGGACAACATTGCTACAACACAAAACTAGGAGAAAATATATGCAAACCGTGGTCGGATAGAGAGATAATTTGAGGTATATCACTTGGTCTATCTTCATCTTCAGCCTTATAGACAGGCTACACTCAAGGATAAGGGAGATGAGAATCTAAAATCTCGATTCTATGGACCATACAGGATGATCCTTCGTGTTGGGGAAGTAGCACATGAGTTGGAGATTCCTATTGGGAGCAAGATCCATAACATTTTTCATGTCTCATGCCTCAAGAAGGCCATTGGACACCATGTGGTTTCCAGTATGGATATCCCACCTATTGATGATGAGGGCCATCTAGTTTTGCAACTAGAGGCTATCTTGGATACTCGGGAGAGGTAGCTAAGGAACAGGGCGATCAAAGAATATCTGATTCGATGGAGGAATCTTCTTGATGAGGATGCCACTTGGGAAGGAGACAAGATTTGGCAGCATCCTTCTTTATTGTTGTTTGAGGAAAGGAAACTTTTGTGAGGGGAGAAAATTAATATTCCCAATTAGCTTATTGCTATTTGGAAAATTATATGTCGCTCTATTGTTCAGTCTAGAAGAATAAATGGGTTAGAAAGACCCTTAAATCTCTTTAGTAGGAATAAAACACTTCCAGTGTGAATGTGGATCAGTTTAGGTAGGAAAAATAAAGTCACCTTGAGTGTGAAAGGGAGAAATGCATGTGGGCTAGATCAAGGTTGACCAAATCAACAACACTGCCAAAGGAGAGAGTGGAGCTAGTGGGAACATCACAGTTTTGGAGGAGGAGTCTTTGCAAGGAAGCAACCTCATAAATGAGTGGGGCCAAGGATAAAAAGGCTCACCAAGAATAAAAGGGAAGGGTGGAAGCCATGAGAGGCATTAAAAATATGGTTTATTATCGAGTCTTATGACTTATTTCATACTTCAGATTTTTAGCTGGGTTTACTGCACTGTTTAGTGCAAGGTATTCTCATGCGGGAATTCCACACTCTTTCTTAGAGATATTAGTGAAGGGATATGAAGGGAGTATTATAATCCATATTTCCACCATCATACATTGGGTCAAGTAGCCACCTACAACTATAGCGTGGTCCCTTGGAGAAACTACATTATTTATCATGGTGTTGCAGTGGAAGGGTTAAAACCCATGATTGTGATCTAGTTTCCTAGGGAAAGGATCAATCTTTCTCCCAAAAAGATATCACAGAGTAGTTTCAGCCATTTCTTGTATTTTCCAGCCATATGTATGTAGAGCTGCAGTTAGAAAGCATGATTTTCAGTCATAGATCTGTAGATCTACTTTTTGTACATCATGCTTTCAAGAAACCCTTGCCCAGTTATCTTAAGATTGTGTAAAAGAGACTAGATCTCCATATTCTCATCTCTTTGAGTAATATATCATATGATCTATTTGTTTCCATTTTTCTATAGTATAAACCCTCATTAAACTACATTGTCATATCATTTAGAAATTCTGTGTTGTAGAAGTCATGGGGTTTGGGTGTTTTTAGACTATATTGGGCTTGGGAGATCTGTTTAACATATCTAGAATGATTTTTTTCCTATCCCCTTCTATATTTGAGGGATATAATACATAAAATAATGGATCCAAGTGTTTTTTATCATTATTATAGCGTAATTTTCTGAAAATTGTGTTTCTAGTCTCAATATTGTTGATTTTCCTGAAAAGGAATGTTACAGAAGTGGAATATTTACTAATAGGAGTGAGGATTTTTCACAAGAACTGATCCATGTAAGCTCAGTCCTCAAAATCCAAATATTTCACAACCTCCACCTTCTTTTCCATTATGGGACATGATCGAAAAGGCAGGTGGTAGATTTTTGATGAAATTAGGTCAAAATTCTAGTACCGATATCATAATGTATCGATAAGCATAAGTAAGATAATAATTAATTAGAAACAGTTGCAAAAATTGAATGACATTCGTGGGTTTCGCTCACATACCATTTCACAACATTATTGGTGAGGGTGCACTAAAAAATACGTAGATGAAAAAAATCCTCTACTATATAATTAGAGGAACACCACACGTGAAATGAATGAATGTAGTTAGTGAGGTCCTCTATAGAGTTCCCTTCGAATTTGGGAATAATAGAAGGGAACTTGGTTGGCATAGGTGGCCAATTGGGATCATGGTGAAGTGCATCATTAATGATTTGTTTTAGAATAAGAAGACTCAGACCATCGATATAGGGAAGAAAGGCTGATGGAAAACCATTCCTAGTTAGTTTCAAATGTTCCCTCTAAGATGTTTACCCTTAGGAATATCAGTGTCAGCACCGAAATTTCCTCTACTATTGGTGCCCACATTGGGACCACCATTACTTCCTATGTTGACACCAGACATGGTAGCAAATCGAAGTTCAAAGGATTTGGAATAAGAGGATAAACTGGATGAATCATAAACACTAGAGTCCAAAGGTGGAGTAGGGAGAGGGATCTTGACTCATCTATCATGTGTTAATGTAAGTCCTAATAGTAACTAAAGGTGAATAAAATAGAGTCTTTGTGAGAAATTCCTAGGGGGTGCAATGACGTTAGGACAAAGAGAATTCTAAAGGCTAGAGGAAAGATATAAGTAAAATAAACAATAGAGAGTAAGCAAACACTACAAGCAATGGTTAAAAGTGAAAGATAAATATTATATATTTGTACTCTAATTCAACCAAGCTCATTCTAGAAAGTGAAAAAATACTCCTAGCCTAAATTTTAACTACACCTAAAAAAATCATATTACT
Source organism: Pinus albicaulis (assembly GCA_034641835.2). Taxonomy (NCBI): domain Eukaryota; kingdom Viridiplantae; phylum Streptophyta; class Pinopsida; order Pinales; family Pinaceae; genus Pinus; species Pinus albicaulis. The sequence continues at coordinate 281,392,804 of CM076577.1, read as the reverse complement.
ATGTTTCTAATGGAATTCCAAACAACTTCTTATTTGCGGGACCTGACATATGCAAGTATAGGTGCTTAGTTAAAGGTACAATAAGAGGAATGGTTACTTCCCACAACCACTGCTATAGGGAATTTTGATCATATGAATGACAACAAAGGTTACCTCCATCCAATTGGGGTGAGAAAATATTAGCTTCTAGGTGTCAGGTTTATACCTAGCTTCCCAACCATGGAATGGGAAGCTCCAAATAGAACTATCAATATCCTTATCCTAAAACTTTCCCACTCTAACGATTGTCTCAGGAACCAATTTTAATCATTAGCTGTTGCATCATTTTAAAGATCCCTAGTTTCACAACCATGATGTCTCAATGGAAAGTGACTGGTGGGTGTTATTATAATTCCCACCCAACCAACTTTAACCTAGCTAAAATTTAATTTTCCCTAGGTTCCCAAGTGGGCTTAAGTTTATGTGTGTTGAAATTAAGTGGTTGTTTATAATTTTCTTTTCTTGGAGGTGTTGACAAAAAGCTTACTCACTTAGGGTGTGCAAATGTGTGTGAAGTGTGTTGGGTAGGGAGAAACTTGGTCCTGTTTTGAGTTAAAGACTCCACATTTTGAGGAAATGGAGTGAGCAATCCAACGGAAATAAGGAAATTGCACATAGTTTAAAAGATTCTTGTAGAGTTTAGGAGGCTTACAGACTTTGGGGTGGGTCAAAGGCCTTACTTTTGTAAAGGTATCAGGTTTATTTTGATAGTTTTGAGTCCATCCATGGTATGTAGACCATGGTATTATAAGATGTAAAGGCTATATAAAGCAGATTCATGTTGAGTCGAAGACATAGATATAGAAGATCCATCATTATATGAGCACAAACTAAGAATTATCTCAGTTATAGTCTATTTTGGATCTTAGTAGAAGGCTCCACAGTTTTTTGCATGAAGCCGCATTGATCTGCAGCTATGTGTGCATACCACCCGCGTGGTTCGAAGAAGGATTATAATGAAATACACGTCATTAATAAAGGAAAGGAAAGTTATGAAGTATCTATTTTTATTTGTGCAATTTTTGTATTATCTATCTCTAAAATTGTATTATATATTGTGAAGCATTGTATGATTGTTTCTACATAACGAAGTCTTTTATGTTTTTTATATGTGTTGTATTGGGTTGAGTATTGCACAATACTATCAAATGTGTAGTGCATAGTAGTAGTACTTGATGAATAAAGCGTAAATTGTAAAAGTAGATAATTTTATTTGCAAAGTTCAGGAGAGCATAAGGATGAAGCATAGAAGTAAATCCATGTCCTAATATCCATCTAGATGTAGAAACCTGGCTCTAGCATCCCCCAATATTGAATCGGGTGAGAGTGTTATCTACGTAGCAGATCATTTCCAAAAGGATTGGTAATAGATATTTTTGTTGGTAGCGCAACTACTCCAAACCTGGATCTTTACCCCTACAAGCCAACAAATGGTTCTATTTTCAGGACCAATATCTGATTGAGGGATATGTGGATGTGGCATCTGATAGGAAAAGAGATCCATGATTTGATAAACATGAAATAACGAGAGTTCATAATTCAAGAAAACATAAATCTGTGACTGTCAATTGAATCTTGGTTGCGGAGATATATTTTTACAGAGAAACACAATATTTTCTTCTCAACATTTGTGAATGAGCTACATGAATATTTTTCAAGATTGGCTTAGAATAAGACTTGTTTTAAGAAAGATGAGCCTACTATGTGGAGCCCTGAATTGTTGCAACGACTCAAGGAGACTCATAACAAGATCTCAAGAGTAGTTGATTTCTAGATAGATATTATTTTGGGAGGATTTATAACTAAGTTCGTTATTGACATATACATATCCTACAATGAAACTGAGCGAAGATTTGTCAAGGGTTAGCGTGCTAGGTTCTTAAATACTTTAAAGTTGTGGATTGAGATGATTTTATGTGAAAATGGTGTAATGTGCATCCAATAAGATTCATGTTTGGAGGAAGTAACTCTCAGTCTATGTGAAATGGTAAAATATTTAGGGTATATAGCAAAAACTTCTTTGAGACAGATTATAGTCCCTTGTTGAGTGGATCTGAAAGTGAAGAAGGACATTTTAACCCCACAACCCATAGAGGTGTGTCGCAGTTAGAATTTGGAGATCATCAGGGCACATCTGGGATCACCCATCATGCTACTCCCCTGACTCCACATCCCCATCCCCATACATTTCCTCCACCTCCACCTCCACCTCCCCCAAGTGACATGGCTAATGAAGTCAAAATGCCGATTTTTAGAGGTAAGGAATCAGAGTATCCTGAAAAATTTTGGTTTGTCCCTAAATAGTATGGAAAGCCTGACATGTCACAAATGATGACATGAAGAAGGTGCAGCCTATCACAACACTGCAAGAAATTGAGCTGGCTTGGTATATGAAGTACTCCGCGATGCATCAAGATACTACATTGGATGAGACAAAGAAAATGATGAATGTCAAATTTAAGAAGCCAAAATCGTAGTCACAATTTATTGCAGAAATAAAAGAGATCAAACAAACAATAACTAAATCTGTTTGGGAATTAGATCAAAGGTTCAATATGTCACTAGGACAGGTGAACTTCCAAATTCCAGATGAGAAGAATAAGGAGTGGTTTATAGCTAGGATATTGCCACATATTAGGCTACCTTTAACACAAAAGAATATAGGAACGTAGGTTGAAGCTCTGGAAATTGCTATGAAATTTGAAGCTTCGTCAGTTGTAGATACCCACGCAGGGGTACAAAAAATTCAGAGCTAATTAGAAGCAATCCAATTGGAGTTACAAGATAATAAGGGTAAGGAAATATGATCATTAATTTTCTTAGAAGTATGGTGTATCAAATTTAAGGCAAAAGGCCATTACAAATATTAGTGCCTTGTATATAGAGATTACATTAATGATCGCATGCTTAATTCGTTCAACCCAATATCAAGTGTATGGTGTAGCATGTGTAAAATTTCAGGTCCACATGGCATGAAATAATGATATTTGATGCAGAAGTATGTGAAGACCCTAAAGTAGTTTTTTTGTAACTTCTATATTTTCATAGGGCATGATGAGAATAATTTTCACAATTAGGAGTTAATGATAGAGCAGACTCCAGGTGCATAAAAAATTCAAGTTGAAGGGTGCACACATGAAGATCATGGTCCACTAGTAGGGCATGGAGGCTTCCAAGGCTGAGCACAGGGATGAGGATGAGGCATTGGTCAAGGATGTGGCCAAATCATATGTTATAACTATAGTGAAGCAAGACACTTCGTTAGGGATTGTTAGAATCCCACAGACCCATGTTCCAGTTATTGTAGAGATTTTGATCATGTAATAGAATAATGTCATGTTATAATAGAAAAAGAAAAGAAATCAACATCATATGAAAAATTTACAAATAATGAATGTGGAGCCGTGCAAAGAAGAGCCTAGTATTAACATAGTAACCCAAAGTGGCGTAGCTACGGGGGAAGATACTGCAACACGAAACAAGCCTATGGAGTACAAATGGGTTAGAAATGCTATATATATGAATACTAGGTTCAATATGAAAAGAGAAAAGGAGACCTTTTTTGAGGCGAAGAAGAGTTTCATGGAACCTGAAGCTTCGACAACTAGGACACAGCCACAAAATCAACAGAAGATGATACCTTAGAAGGAAACACCCAAGTGATTATTGCAACAAATGAGTTTGATATAGCTATATTGAAATCATTTTTGTAGACTTGGATGAAGTTATTGAGAGATCGGAAGGTAGTCAAAAGTCTCCAGGCACTGATAGAATCCTGTGTAGAAAGGGAAGAGCCAAGTAGTGAGCCACGTGCAGTAAATAAATTGCATCGACATACGAAGAGGGAAGGAAGGGAAATAAGCTTAACTGCGCAGATTGGGGACTATGACATGGATCAAGTAATCCTATATTTGGGATCTAATTCCAATATATTTCCTAAGAAAACATTGGAGTAGATGGGAAAACCACAATTGCAATGGTCACTGATTCAGTTAAGTATGGCTAATCAGTAGAATATTATTCCCATGGTAATATTTCCTGGTATAGTAGTAGACATTAAAGAAGTGCATGTTATGGAATATTTTGAAGTAATTGCGATTGTAGATGATAGAAATCCATATCCAATTCTACTTGGATTGGACTGGGATTTTTATACTGATGTAATAATGAATTTGTAGAAGAGAATGGATGTTGTTTGAACAAGGTGATATGAGGATCATTGTTCCCCTATACCCATCAGAAGGAGTGTAGTACACAGATCCTATTCAAAATGAATATTATGATGTAGATATTGATAATATCTACAAGCTCATAGCTAAAGAAGAAGATTGGATCAATCCCACTACATATGGAAGGATAATTTTGGAGAGGGACAACTCGTGTATTTCAGGTTCTTATGAAGTACTAGATAATTTATAGAATAGGCTACATGAAGTTTCTACTAAGCGATGTAACAAAATTACAAGTTCACTTCATTGCATCACTATAGATGTATGTAATTTTCCTTACTATGAGGGATAGGATATGTCAACCTATTTCTTGATGAATTTGAAGGAGAATTACATGAATAAAAAGATTCCAAGCTTTGGACGTAGTGTTAAGATCTACACCTGCTAGATGGTGGGGTACACATGAGGAAAAAATTGGAAGTTGGAGAGAATATCACAAATTCACGATGATAAGATTTGGTGAAGTAAATACTAGACTCAAAGTAAAATATGATGGTAAGGATGGCTGTGGAGGGCATATTTTCAACTAGAATATGACGTTGGGCAAAGATCCATTACCAGAATGGGTACATATATTTTTTCACACATTAGATAGCGTACCTATGACTTGGTATCTTGAAGAAAAATTGTGACAAGGAACAATGAATTGGGAAGACTTGGTTGAATGATTTTTAATGAATTTTGGTTTTTAAGATGACTATTAGTATGTAGACGAAGACCTTCAAGTAGTCACAGTAAGAAATTTTAATACTAAAACTATGATAACTTGGACACATCTTGATTGGGACTCGTAGTTGGAACATGCAGTAGAATTCTATAATGCGACAGCCGAAGAGGATGAGGAATATTTTCACAATATTAGTATCCCATATCTAGAAGGACAACATGAGGTTGCTGGACTAGAACCTAAGATCCTTGACATAGCACAACCATTAAATATTAAAAAGGTAAATATAGGGTGAGAAGAGGAGCCAAAATTCGCGCTAATTGGGGATTGTTTGGATGCATATACACTCAATAAGGGTGCGCAGATGATGCGCAAATATCAAGAGCTCGTTCTGACAAAGTATTATGAACTGAAGGGAATGACAGGAGACCTAGGAGTTATGAGGATCAATTTGAAAATATATGTGAAACCTATAAAATAATGACCCTATAGATTGAACCCAAAGTACAAGGAAAAGGTGAAGGTGGAATTGGAAAATATTCTTAAAGCTGGCATAATTGAACCTATGGAGGAATATGAATGGGTAATTCCTCTGGTTTTTTAGGAGAAGACAAAAAAGGTTGAGATCAAAATTTGTGTTGATTTGAGGAAGCTGAATGGTGCACGTGTGCATGACCCATTCCCTACACCTTTTACAGACGAAGTATTGGATAATGTTGGAGGGAAAGATGCCTACCCTTTTACAGGTTAGTTTTCAAGTTAGCATTAGATTCAAATTGCCCCATAATACAAGAGTAAGACAAATTTTTCCACTGAATGGGGATCTTTTCAGTAAAGTCATGCATTTTGGGTTGAAGAATGCTCCTGTAATATTCTCTAGAGTAGTAGTTGCAAATTTTAATGAGAAAATGCAAAAAGTTTTTGATGATTATTTTCATGAGTGGACAATCTTTGGATACCTGCAAACATTATAAAATATCATTGGACTTGAAGAAATACATATATTGTGTCCCTTTTGATATAATATTGGGGCATGTGGTTTGGAGACAATGATATATGGTAGACCCCTCAAATATTTCTACTATTGTAAACATGGAACCACCTAATACAGTGAAGAAACTACACACAACCCTGGTACATACTCACTACTACAGGAAGTTTATAAAGGCATATGCACAAATAACTGCACCAATGGAAAATCTATTGGAGAAGGAAGCTACTTATTGCTGGGATGAATAATTCCAAAGAAACCTCAACATACTAAAGGATAAGATGGTAACTGCATCGATTCTATTTTTTTCGTACTAGAACAAGGAGTTTCATGTTCATGTCAATTCATATTGCATAGAATTGGGCTCAATACTCATACAACCAAGTGATGCAGATATTGATTACCCCATCACTTTTGCAAGCATGAAATTGTCCAAGGAAGAATATAATTATTCTAAAAAAGAACGTGAAGGATTGGCTATGGTATATGATCTTCAGAAATTTAGGCATTACTTATTAATATCACACTTCAAGATGTTGACAGATTGCTATGCGCTAAAGTATTTGGTGGAAAATCATATGCTGGGAGTGAATATTTGTAGGTGGTTGTAGTCATTTAAGAAGTATGAATTTTAAGTTATATTTAAGCTAAAAATATTGAATAAGGGACATCATTATTTTTCAAGGATAGAAACAAACGAATAACCCACGAGCATTAAAGAAAACTTTCGAGATGTGTAGTTATTTGCAATAAGGGTTGCAGATGATCACTTTGTAGACATTAATTAGTTTTTGAGTACAGGGATGGAAACTGCGGAGTATACCGTGTAGCAGAAAAAGAAGACAAAAGTAAAGGAAAGTGATTTTTCTTTGATTGCATGACATTTGTATAAAATGGTTTCAGATGAAATACTATGCAGATATGTCTCTGAGAATAAAAGACAGAGAATTTTATAAGAAGCTCATGGCGGAGTTGTAGGAGGACATAATGCAGGAAAATCCGTTGTGTAGAATATTTTGAGAGTTTGATTATGGTGGCCTATAGTGCACAAAGATGCAAAAGAATATTGTAGATCTTGTGAAGCTTTTCAAATAATAGGATGACAATATAGGATAGATGAAATGCCCTTAAATACATAAGTGAGCTTGCCAGAATTTGATAAGTGGGAAATATATTTGGCTAGATAGATTAATTGACCAGGGAAGAAGACTGACACAAAGTATATAATCACTGGCACATATTATTTAACCAGATGGTCCGAAGTTAAGTTAGTGAGGGATTGCAGTGAAAATACTGTTGCGAAGTTCATATTTGAATACATTATGTCGATATTTGGGTGCCCGAAGATTTTGATAAGTGATAGAGGGTCACATTTATTGCATATAACAATTTGTAAATTGACTAAAGAATTCCAAGTTCATATTCAGAAGAGCACACCTTATCACCCTCAAGAAAATGGAACAGTTGAAGCCTTCAACAAAATTTTGCAAAATTCTATAACCAAAGTATGCAATGTCAATAGGAATGATTGGGATTTGAGAATTCTAGTAGTATTATGGGCATATAGAACAACTTTTAAGAATTTTATAGGACAAAGACCTTTTAGGATGGTTTGTAGATAGGAAGTAGTCATGCCTATGAAATATATTGTGCCTAGTCTAATAATTGTGGCAGTAATAGATATGGAAGACAATGGTATCATGGAAGAAAGGCTAGAACAATATTTTGCTCCTAAAGAAAACAAATTCATTGCAGGATATCGTCATCAAGTACCAAAAAAAGGGAAAAATCCTGACATGACCTGCATATCAACTAGAAAATATTCAAGGATGGAGACCTAGTGCTTATGTATGATAGCAAGTTTGTGAAGTTCCCAGGAAAGTTCCAAACGCATTGGTTAGGACCATATACTATCATAAAGGTCTCAAAGGGAGGCATGGTTCAACTTGTGAGGTTCGATGGAAAAGTGATGCTAGGATGAGTGAATGGAAGTAGATTAAATCTATACAGGGGTGACTCTATCCCTGGAACATCGCGCCAATTGTATGAACGATATAACATAGTAGTGCCACATGTAGTTGAAAGGGGGAATGGGACTATAAGCTACTCTGTCAGAGAAGAACTTCGTTGAAGATGGATTATTATGCGAACCTAAGGAAGATACTATAATTGGAGGGAGATGTGACAAAGGAGGAATAACTACTCTATAAAGGATGGTTTTTCAAAGTGCACTATAAATATGACTGTTGGAATTGAAACAATTGATTTGAAAAAAAAGAATTGTTAAAAGGAGTCGAGAAAATACATTTAGTGATCATAGCTGGGAAAATTTGCTGCCAAATCCACATCGATGAAGTGAATATGAAGATAATCATGGGGTTTGAAATTCAAATCTGCTATAAATATTGCATCCCACTTTGCAATTTGACACTATGTTCACTGAGAGTTACAATTGCGAATTTTTTCCTAAGCGTGAGCAAGGATTTAAGATGCATGTCCGAGAATATTTTTGAGGAGATTGCAAGAAAATTTCTCAGGAGAGGGCTAGGTTGAATCATGATTGCTACATCACCGCATGTGATAGGGCTGAGGTCGCCTAGGAAGTAGTATACTAAAGGAGAAGTGCATACAAAGAAACCAAAGAAGCTTGTTTTCATACAGTCACACAGGAAAAAGATTACCAAGGATCAGAGAAATAAGGAGCGACTTGATAAGTAGAATCCGCCAATGGAGATCCAAGAAATTGATCAGGAGGAAGTTTTTGCATATATCCCTGAAGATATTATGGTGGAGTAAGTTGAGCCTATTTCCAGGTTGGCACTATAAATTCCACCGAGAAATTCGACTGCAAAAATAAACAAAGGACCTAGACACAACCAAATTGACTGTGTTTACACCATTGTTTCTAGATGAAGTGCCGTTTGAGGGAGACCTATTGGTGAAGGTACTGCAATTGCGAATGGATGACTGGCAATTTAATGACAGGAGAAACTATCCCCAGTTCGATCCCGACCAATATTTGTGTGCGGTATATTATGAGGAAACTAACCTGACCATATGAGAGCTCCATAGGTGGGTTACAATGATCCAGCAGGTCGAGTTGCTGAATATGCTATATGTTCCACATTTCAAGCATAACAACATAAACACAATTTGTGTGCACCAATGTTTGGCATTAGTGCATGATGGATGCCTCTATTTGGGTGGGATAATCCATATTGATGATATGCTCATTAGAAGAATAATCACGCTACTATGCCAAGGACTAAACCTTGCAAACAAATTTGTAGGGAAAATTTAGGATAAGTAAATTGTAGAGGCGATGAAGGAAACATATGACATCCTAAAGAACTCTCAGGGATACAATATCAAGAATATTAACAATCAAGATGTGTGCTTTGTCGCACACATTTTTGTGGGCAAAATCATGAGGAAGTGTTGCACAAATATGGTGTCAATGCTATTATTTTCTTTGGTTATAGAGTGAAATAAAGGATTCCAATATAACTGGGATGGATATCTGTGCAAGGAATTTATCAATGATTGTCGAAATGTGTAGGAGGATGAAAATAAATTCCACTATGTGTGGTTATTTCTCTTGATATTACTGATGGCATCGAAAGAACCCGAGGAGTCATAGTTCACCACTGTGGATCCAGACATATGTGAAGCTGTGATTTACTCCTTGTTTTGGTTTACTAAGGACCCTAATCAAGTGAAGGAAAATAAGATGTTTTGGGTATTTCTGGAGATGGATTTACGTATTTTGGTGAGTCAGGGACCTAGGATCTCACCAGTACTGTTTGAATATTATTGCACAATTGTAGATTTTAAGGTAGATTTTCATCATGACCCTGAAGAACAATGGTACTTGCTATCCTATTTTGTTCACAAAGGATGATATTGCGTATATTGTAACCAAATTTCTGAGTGATTGGTTGACTCCAACCACGGAAGGGATGAAGACAAATTAGGTAGGGAAAAGTGGGGAGTCCCCTACATAAAAGAAGGACACCATAGGAAAGCCAACCAAAAACCTCAGTAGGAAAGGCATGCAGAATAATACAAACATAGTCACATAGAAGGAACTTGGGAAAGAAGCTGAGAAGGATAATAGGAAAGAAACAGAGAAGGACCCTAAAAATAATGGCAAAGAAACTTAGTGCAGACAAGGTGTCCATAATACCTTTGAATATATAGAGACAATAGACTCCTCATTTATTGTAAATTGGTGAAAAATACCTTTTGCAAGAGATGTGTGCAAGAAACACAGGTCAGATAAGTCATAGAGTGCGGAGCCGATGGTCCTTACTGATGGGGACATCAATGAAATTGGTGAAAATTTCTGGGATGTCACCGAGGATGCATGTAGTAGGCTAGAAGATCAATACATGACTCTATTGAAGGAATTAAAATACGGAATCAGTAAATTGAAAGTATAAGAAAGCACAGTCAAGGCAAGCGTGATTCAAGCGAGTGTGGTCCAAGAACGACAACAAGTGTGTAAGTTATAAGTGACTACTGAGCTACATTTTTTGCAGGTGCCTGGAAGAGCATTGCACTTTGGGGATGAATAATATCACAAGTGCACCAAGCATTGCACAAACTTAGTTTGAACCTTGTTATGCTGCCCATCCATATGCTACATCATTTTTACCAGGGGGTCACGGATGAGTTGAAGGTGAATGAATAGCATGCTTTGTTGGTCATTAAGGAATTCAAGTAGGACAACAAGAATATATTCAATGACATGAAAAAGGTGCTTAAGGAATGTGATGAGGTGACTCAACACAAACAACATTTGGAGGGGATTATCACCAAGATGTGCAATGAGCTGCTTGACCTCGAGATCCCATCTAAGGGAGCCCCAATGGAAAATATTGCAAAGCTTGCCACCACAATTAGAGAATCCAAGAATGAAATGGATAGGGATAAGTTTGAGCTTCATATTCAGATTAATTAGCTACAAATCAGGCTCCATCCAATAACATGGCCAGAGGTACATGAAAAACGAGAAGAAGATATGAAGGTTGTATTAGAAGGTATCTCTACCATGTTCAAGGACTGTGGAAATATTTTCGAAGACACCGTGGAAACCTAGACCTTGTTGTAGGAGGATCAAATCATTCAGAAAATTGAAGAAGAGATTTTGAAAAAGAAAAATATAGTTTGATGAGATCAAATTCATGGCAAGGACTCTAGAACCTGCGTAACGACTTGCCCACATACAGGAAGGAAATAATATTAAGAGTCAGATCGAGGAGCTATGAATAAAATAACAGATAATTGTAATGTGAATACAACCATACCAATATGAGGCCATTCAGTTTTACTAGACATTTGATGAGAAGCTTAACGAATGCATCAGAAGCAAAAATATGTTCTTCAAACGGTCACAGGGCTGGCTACAGAGAAGCTATTGGAAGAGGTGCACCAGGAGTAGGCATAATTTATAGAAATAATTTGGCCACTGAACGAAGCCTACATCAACATTGCAGCAAATATTCATAGCACACCAGCTGAGTTACTGAGGATGAGTCACATGTGAGTGTCGAGGGCATGTTGGGTATGGCCCAACTCGGTCCAGTTTTGAATTAAATAATCCACATTTTGAGGAAGTAGAGTGCGTGATCTAGAGTAAATAAGTCAACCACACAGATTTTAAAAGCTTTGCATGTACTTTAGGAGTCTTGGGGGCTTTGGGTCGGGTCAAAGCTTGTCTTTTTGTAAAGGGATTGGGTTTATTTTTCTAGTTTTGAGTCTTCCCGTGGTATGTAGACCATGATATTGTAAGATTTAAAGGCTATATAGATCAAAGTCATGTTTATTTGAAGAGAGAGATACAAAATATCCATCATTGTATGAGCGCAAACTGAGAATTATATGTGTTTTATCCTATAGTCTTAGGAGAGGGCTTCACAGCTATGTACGCAGAGGCCTTAGTATGTATTTGTGTGCATAGACCACCTAAAGTTGTGTGTGTGGGTCGAAGAAAGATTGTACTAAAAGACACATAATTAATAACAGAAAGGAATTTTTTGAAGTATCTCTGTGTATTTGCGCAATTTTTATATTATTTTTCTTTGAAAATTTTTTATGCGATGTGAAGAATTGTATGAATGTTTCCACATAGTGAAGTATTTTATTTTGTTTAGACGTGTTGTATTGGGTTGAGTAGTGCATAAGACTATTAAATACATAGTGTGTAGTAGTATTACTTGATGAATATGGAATACACTATAAAAGTAGATAATATCATCTGCGCAGTTTAGGAAAGCATAAGGAAGAAACGTAACAATAAATCCATGTCCTAATATCCCTCTGGATGTAGAAACCTAGTTCTAGAATCCCCCAATATTTCCTCGGGTGTGACTATGGTATTTGTAGCAGATTATTGTTGAAATTGATGGTAATAAAGGGTTTCATTGGTAGTGCAACTACTCCGAACCTCAGTCCTAAAATTTGTACAAGAAAAAGACATTAAAAATTTCATGAAGAAGGTAGAGATGAGGATTTTCAAAGAAGCAATACACTAGGGCATAGCAAAATTTAAATTTTCTTAAGGTTCAGATGGAAATTAATGGACATCGCACCTGCATCAAATAAATGGTGTGATTATTCCTTTGATATTCACGCGATCCTGAATATGGCGAAATGTCACCATTTGGGACCACTTGGCATGCTTGGTTAAGATGATTATCCAGGTAATACTTTCAAGGACAATCGGATTTGAGAAACTTTGAGGAGTAAATGCAGCCCACAAAGGAATCCATCGTCCACTCTTGTGTCACTATTCATTTTGGGCCAAGAGAAGAGGGAGGAATTCAAAAAATGTCTATAGAAGCCATCCTTTGGAAGAAGAATTGGAGACACATTGTTATGCTAGCAAAATTGCTTCATAGCAAACCTGCTTGCATATTACAACAGCAGAGGGATTGGAAGGACTCATATGTTGGCCAACCAACATCTCATTCCAAGAGAGAGAGGTCCACCATTTGATCTTGATCTAGCATCCTTTGAGAGAGGCAAGAGACTGTTGCAGGAACTCAAGGGAAGGAGACCTTCTTGTTTTGGGTATTTGAACTCTATAGCTCAAAGGACCCTCTTCAAGTGTTTAAAATTGTATATCTTTTACCACCAACACCTAATAAAGGGAGAGTTCTCCACTTTTGTTATTAGGCGTTTTTATCCATCGAGGTTTTGCATTTTTCATCTTGTGTTTTGTTTCATTATTTGTGTTGTATTCTTAGTTTTCCCTCAAACATAGCTTACATTGTGTCAAATTTGTTCCAATAATAGCAGGAAATAATTTTTCTATGTGACCTTGTGCAAGTAGCATTCAACTTGCTAAAGAAGTTTATTTATTACACCCTTACGTCAAATACACTACCACAGGAGTGGAAACTCCACGGGATTCTTTGTTTTTAGTTAATGGTAGTTGATGTTGTTGGAAATATTGTCATTGATGGAAAAAGAATTGGAAAGGAAGGAGCATCAGAAATAGTAACTAGGAAAAGAGAAAAGCAATGTAGCAGAGCACAAAGGTCTATAGCAAAGAATAGAGGAAGCAATGTATTGTAGCAGAGGCACAGAGGCAGTAGAGAAAGGTAGCAAGGCAACATAGAAGGAATTGCATCAAGCAGCAGAGGCAGAGGCTGAGGCGTTATTCTGAGGTTTACTAAATAAGTACTTTCTGGGAATCGTAACCCAGGCCAGAGACCCTTATCGCATCAGAGCATATAAGGTCAGCAGGACAAGTTAACAAGAGGATTGGAGTGCAATTGAAGCCCGGACCCGATGGACGTATAAACCAGTATTAATAAGCGTTTGAGTTCAATTTTTAATCGCTTCGAAGGAAAACTGTGCAGTGGAGTTTTTATTAAAATACTTGCAATTGCGAGGAAAATCCAGACCCGATGGATCAATGAACTATATTTGAAATATGGTTGAATTCCGATAGAACACTGTTCTGAAACCGCAAGCGGGTTTACGAAGCTGGATTGCCCATATCGCACCGCTTTTCAGAGATAAGTGGTTTCTTCGAGCTGGGGAGTGATTCCATAGAATGGGCGACACGCGTCCCTGTACGACTCCAAAAAACCGCTTGTCATTGTGCGCCATCGCGCGTTATTGTTCGACCCAGGATGCCCAGCGATATTGTTGAGCACCGTCGATCTGGAGGGAAGCCATCGGACGGTGGTCGTATGAGGCATATGCGTGGAGGTTAACCAAAGTACAGTGGCCATTGCGCATCTTCACTAAGTGATATCCATCCGATCAAGTAAGGTGGCGCGATGCAATAACAACCGTCGATTAGAGACGACCGTTAACGTTGGGACCCATACGCATGTATTAAGGTTTGCGGGTTTAACCCAAATTATTATGTCATGTATTAAGAGTGTGGGACCCGATTTCCCTTCATATTATTGGTTCAATATACATTGTTGTGTTATGCTGAGATCTTCACCCGACGTGGAAGACAACTGTGACCAACTCAGCGTCTTACATCATTGCGGGGGCTCTCGAGGTACGGATTAAAAATTTTTGTTGGTTCCCCCACACTCAATCTATGTCGTTCATCTCTGTTGTCCCCGCAATCAACTCGGTCAATTGCAGAGGCACTTGTCTCGATGTCCGGTGCGCTAGTTGTGGCCGCGGGTTGGGTCTTTTGATAGGAACTTTAATTATCAGTGGCACGTTAATGTTTCTTAACCTTGGATATAGTATTATTTGGCGGAGATAAATATTACCTTTGGGACAATTCGAGCATGGAAGAACAAAGATTGGGATTTCAATATGGATTGGTTCGACTTTTAATATGAATACCATTAGCGGTTGAGTGGTTTTCTATTCTTGGTATTGATAAAGGCTAAACTATATAAGGAGAAGAGGATTATACTACACGGTGTGCATGAAGAGGAGTTGATAACGAATAAATCTCTTTAAGAGATATCTGTATGATTGAACTCTGATAGATCTGAATCTACGATGCACTTGTGGATATGATGAAGGTTCAAGATCTCTAGATCTAGAAATGATGAATCTCTAGGAAGATCTGCAAAAGAAATGATGAAGACCTGCTACAAGTATGATGTACAAATTGAAGAAATTTGGTGGATCTCAGGGTTGAAGCCTTCAGTATGAGAGTGGAAGTTTTTTGCCAGTAGAAGCTGGTGTTAAAATCAGGGGGTTGGAGCTCCCTTCCAGTATTGACTAGAGAACGAGAGAAGGTTATAGCCTTCTACAGGTTGGTGCCTGCGTGTTGGTATAAGTCTATGCCAGAACAAAATTGTAAGATGTTTTCTTTATAATAAGTATTGAAGACAGAGACGACAACATCGGTGGTTTTCTCCCGAATTGGGTTTCAACCTTAAATACTGGTGTTCATGTGTATTTATTGTGTGTGATGGTTGATTCTGTTATTACTGCTCATGCTTACTGCTTACTAAACATCTGTTGAATGAATGATGCAATAATCTAAGTAAAGAATTAAATGCATAAAAAGTAAAATGTTTTCCAGTCAACTCTAAATACTGATTCACCCCCCCCCCCCTCTCAGTATTTTTCCCAACAATTGGTATCAGAGAAGGTCCTTGTGAAAATCTTAGCCGCTAGAAGGAATATCAATCAAGATGAGCAATCAAGATGGATTAGCATCTATCAGGCCTCTGCTCTTCAACAGGAACAATCTAATCTTCTGGAAAACAAGGATGAGATTCTATATTCAGTCTCTGGGTGCAGATGTATGGGCTATTGTTGAAGCAAGATATCAATATCCAGCTGCAGTACCAACAAATCCAATAGAAAGAAAGAATTATGAAACAAATGCAAAGGAGGTTAATGCTCTAGTGGGAAGTCTAACTGAATCAGAATTTTTCAAAGTCATGCAGCTGAATACAGCAAAGGCAATATGGGACAAAATCATTCTAAGTTATGAAGGTGATGCAAAGGTAAAAAGTGCTAAACTCCAAACTCTCAGAATTCAATATGAGAACCTAAAAATGAATAATGAGGAGATCATTGCTAATTTCTTTTTACGACTTGATGATATTCTAAATCATATGAGAAATCTAGGAGAAACAATAACCGAATCTACTTTGGTTGAGAAAGTTTTAAGATCACTAACGACAAAATTTGAGTCAAAAGTTTCTGCTCTTGAAGAAAAGTAGGATCTTCAAAATCTTACTGTGGTGCAACTTCATGGCATACTAACTGCATATGAAATGAGAAGAGGAGGATCATCTGAAGTCAAAGAAGCCATATTTAGAGCTTCTACAAAAGGGAAAGAAGTACAAGAGACAGAAGGACCAGGGTATATCTCAGAAGAAGATGACGTAAATTTTGTAAAGAAACTCCAACTTGGTACAGGACGGTTCAAAGGTAAGCTTCCTTTCAAATGCTTTGCTTGTGGAAGATTTGGTCATTATGCTGCTAAGTGTCCTCACAAAGAAACACATGAAAAAGGAAAGGAAGTAGCAAGAAGGAATAAGAATCGGTTTAGCACTAGAAAAAGTTACTATACTCATGAAGATAGTGAAGGGTTATCAGACAGTGAGGAGGAATGTGAACAAGATCTTAGACTTCTCATGGCATTTGAAAAGGAGTCTAGAGAAGAAAAGGATACTTTTATGGATGCTTTAGAGGACAATTATTTTCTTGATGAAATCAAACAACTCAAAATATGCTTAGAAGAAAGTAAAATAACCATAGAGACTCTGAAAAACCGGCTTCAAGAAAAGGAGAAACATAATGAGAAATTAGAATGTGAAGTAGTAAGAAAAGAAATTGAGAAAGTAAAGACTTTGAATCTTAGATTTTCCAAAGGATCTGAAACCTTAGATGACATTATCAAGGTACAACATTCTCCTCTTCTAAAGACAGGTCTTGGATATATCGGAGAATCTTCTCAAGCTTCAACACCAAATTATCTAAAAGAAGCTACAACCAGTACACAACATTCTGCCCCTCAGCAAGGGAATACAGATTTTTTACAGATAAAGCATGACCATCTCAATTCAAAGAACACTAACAGGACTACCATTCAAAGAATCTCCAATCAACAGGTAAATTCATGTAGAAGATTTCATGATCGCAGAAATTTCTTCTTCAATGGACAATGTTTCTCATGTCACAATTTTGGTCATAAAGCTGTTCAATGTGTTGCATATAAAACCATCATGACAAGAGAAGCAAGAAAGAAAAGGATTGATATTGTAACAAAGAAGAATACATATAACAACTTTTCTCCTCTTCAAAATGAAGTTGAATGTGCTTATTGCAATAACTTTGGCCATGAAGAATCTGAATGCAGGAGAAAAGTTCAGCCAAAAGAGCATCTTCCTTCAGGCTCCAAAGTATGGAAAAAGAAGGATTTACAGGTTGAAAATTGTGGCATAGATTTATTTGCAGAAGGAGAAGAAAATCAATGGTACATTGATAGTGGATTCTCAAAACACATGACAGGTGACAAAAACAAACTTCTTGCATATAGTGCTCTAGAAAAGGAAAAGAATCTTACATTTGGAAATGATACTCCTGCTGTCATTAAAGGAAAAGGATCTGTATTTCTAAAAGAAAAGGTGAAAGCTAACAATGTTATGTATGTGGATGGATTAAAGCATAACCTGTTAAGTGTAAGTCAAATGTGTGATCAAGGAACTGAATTTGTCTTTAGTTCAAAAGAATGTGTGGTACGTGATCTTGATACAGGTAAAACAATTATAAAAGGAAAAAAAACTCCAAGCAATCTGTATGTATTAAAGAACTGCAAAGAAAAATGTTACATGAGTAAATCTTCAGAAAACTGGCTATGGCATAGAAGGTTGGGCCATCTAAGCTTCTCTCAAATCAACAAATCAAGTAGACTTAAAGTTGTTTGTGATCTTCCCAATATTACACCACCTGAAAGTATCATATGCAAATCTTGCCAATTCAGTAAGCAAACCAGAGTGCAATTTAATGCCAAGGAAGGTTCATCAAGTAAGCCTCTTGAACTAATTCATACTGACATATGTGGACCTATGAAGAAAAAGTCACCACGTGGTGAACAATACTATATCTTATTTATTGATGATTTCTCTAGAATGTGTTGGATTGGGTTGATTAAACACAAAGATGAAGCATTTGAGAAATTTCAGATCTTCAAAGCACTGGTTGAAAATGAATTAGATCTACAAATCAAGTGTCTTAGATCTGATCGAGGAGGAGAATATACATCAGATGAATTCCTTGAATTTTGTGAACAACATGGCATAAAAGGAGAGTTTTCTGTAGCTGGCATTCCACAACAAAATGGCGTAGCAGAAAGAATGAATAGAACAGTTCAACAAATGGATAGAGCTATGCTTGATGATTCCGGAACACCTGACACATTTTGGGGAGAAGTAGCACATACAGCGGTAAATATTCTTAACAAGGCACATGTTCGTGTAAACAGTGATAAAACTCCATATGAACTATGGTATGGCAATCCTCCCACTGTAAAGCACTTTAGAGTTATTGGGAGCAAATTCTTTATCAAAAATAATGATGAAAAACTTGGCAAGTTTGAACCCAGAGCAGATGAAGGAATATTTCTTGGCTACTCCTCTAGGAGTAGGGCATATAAATGTTACAATAAAAGACTTCGGAAGATTGTTGACTGTATAGATGTTGTTATTTACGAGTCTCCTGCAACTCCAAAAGAATAAAAACAAACAACATATGAAGACGATGATGATATATATCCTTCTACATCAAATAGGAATGATATAGACAGTGAACCCAATGAAGAACCCAAAGATGATTTATCTGAAAAAGCTCCATCTAGATATGTTCAAAAGAATCATCCAGAATCTCAAATTTTGGGAGAAAAGGGAGCAGGTGTACAAACAAGAAGGACTCTTGTGGGATCTTCTAGTTACCTGGCATTTCTATCCACTATTGAACCACAAAATGTCAATCAAGCCAACAAAGATGAATTTCAAATTCAAGCCATGAATGAAGAACTTGATCAAATTGAAAAGAATCACACTTGGGAATTAGTACCAAGACCTCATGACAAGAATGTCATTGGAACTAAATGGATATTCAAAAATAAGTTAAATGAGAATGGGGATGTTATAAGAAATAAAGCTAGACTTGTTTGCAAGGGGTATGCTCAACAAGAAGGTATAGACTTTGAAGAAACTTTTGCCCCTGTAGCTAGACTTGAAGCCATAAGAATGTTTCTTGCTATTTCAAGCTTCCAACAAATCAAAGTTTATCAAATGGATGTTAAATCTGCTTTTCTCAATGGTGATCTAGAAGAAGAAATTTATATAGAACAACCAGAAGGATTCATTTTGGGGAATGATGAAAAACTTGTTTGTAAAATTAAAAAGGCTCTATATGGTCTCAAACAAGCTCCAAGGGCATGGTACTATCGTCTTAACAAATATCTTCATCAACAAGGATTTTCTAAGGGGTCTCCTGATAGTAACTTATACACAAAAACTGAAAATAATAAACTATTGATCGTGGTTGTATATGTTGATGATATCATTTTTGGAAGTAATGAAGAGTCTATGAGTCAGAAATTTGCTTCTGATATGCAGCAAGAATTTGAAATTTCTTTACTTGGAGAACTAACATTCTTTCTTGGCTTGCAAGTGCAACAAGCAACAGATGGCATATTCTTATCACAGGCAAAATATCTTAAGAAAATCTTGAAGAAGTATGGCATGGAAGATTGCAAACCTGTAAGTACACCAATGATAACCAGATGTAATCTCAGTTCTAATGATGATTCCCCTGTGGTGAATCAACCAGAATATAGATCTATGATAGGAAGTCTACTATATCTCACTGGGACAAGACCAGACATTATGCATGCAGTTGGGATTGTTGGACGATTCCAAGCTAATCCAAAAGAGTCTCACCTTCAAGCTGTGAAAAGAATATTCAAATATATACAAGGAACTTAAGACTTTGGACTATGGTATCCAAAGAATGCTGATCTTACTCTTCATGCTTACACTGATGTAGATTGGGCTGGAAATGTTGATGATTAGAAAAGCACTAGTGGTGGTGCATTCTATATGGGGCCTCGGTTAGTATCTTGGTTCAGCAAGAAGCAAAGCTCTATTGCCTTATCTACAACAGAAGCAGAATATGTGGCTGCCACATCATGTTGCACTCAAATTATTTGGATGATGCAAACCTTACAAGACATTCAAATCAAATTTTCAATTCCTATTTCCATTATGTGTGATAATACAAGTGCCATCAGTATCTCAAAGAATTCTGTTATGCATTCCAAGACCAAGCACATTCCCATCAAGTATCACTTCTTACATGAACAAGTGCTTGAACAAAAGGTGAAGTTGGAGTATGTGCCCTCCAAAGAACAAGTTGCTGATATATTTACCAAACCTTTAAATAGGGAAGCGTTCGAATATCTCAGACAGAAGCTGGGAGTAGTCTATGCCATGTAGAAGATCAGATTTGCTTAAATTCAAAAGATTAAATTGGATATGCTCCTGTTGAAAGTGTTCATCATGCACAGGCTAAGGGGGAGCATTAGTCATGTGGAAAGGATGCATTATTGGCACTCTAATTATTTTTTGTAGTCTGATCTCACGCTTGAAAATATTTTATCTTGATTGTAGAAAGTCTTGAAAATGCAGCATGATCTCAGGGGGAACATGGTATTGTCGGTACAAAGGATCTTGATCTATTCTTTGCCATTGATGTCAAAGGGGGAGGAAAAGCATAAAAAGGGGGGCTTCTATAAGAAAAACAGAGGAAGAGTATTGCCATCAATGCCAAAGGGGGAGATTGTTGGAAATGTTGTCAATGATGGCAAAAGAATTGGCAAAGAAGGAGCATCAGAAACAGTAACTAGGAAAAGAGAAAAGCAATGTAGCAGAGAAAAAAGGACTGCTGCAAAGAACAAAGGAAGCAATGTATTGTAGCAGAGGCACAGAGGCAGTAGAGAAATGTAGCAAGGCAACATAGAAGGAATTGCATCGAGTAGTAGAGGCTGAGGCTGAGGCGTTATTCCGAGGTTTACTAAATAAGTACTTTTCGGGAATCATAACCCAGGCCATAGACCCTTATCGCATCGGAGCATATAAGGTCAACAGAACAAGTTAACAAGAGGATGTGAGTGCGATTAAAGCCCGAACCTGATGGGCATATAAACCAGTATTAATAAGTGTTTGAGTTCAAGTTTTAATTGCATCAGAGAAAAAATATGCAGCGGAGTGTTTATTAAAATACTTGCGATTGCGAGGAAAATCTGGACCTGATGGATCAATGAACTATATTTTAAATATGGTTGAATTCCGATAGAACATTTTTCTGAAACCACGAGCAAGTTTACAAAGCCAGATTTCCCATATCACACCGCTTTTAGGATATAAGTGGTTTCTTCGAGTTGGGGAGCGATTCCATAGAACGGGCGACACGCATCCCTATACCACTCCACAAAACCGCTTGTCACTGTGCGCCATCGAGCGTTATTGTTCGACCCAAGATGCCCAGTGATATTGTTGAGCACCGTCAATCTGGAGGGAAGCCATCGGACGATGGTCGTATGAGGTAGATGCACGAAGGTTAACCAATGTATGGTAGCCATTGCGCGTTATTGTTTGTGCGTCTTCGCCGAGTGATATTCCTCTGATCAAGTAAGGCGGAGCGATGCGATAACCACTGTCGATTGGAGACGACCGTTAATTTTGGGGCCCATACGCATGTATTGAGGTTTGCGGGTTTAACCCAAAGTATTATGTTGTGTATTAAGAGTGTGGGACCCGATTTCCCTTCATATTATTGGTTCAATATACGTTGTTTTGTTATGTCGAGATCTTCACCCGACGTGGAAGACAGCTATGACCAACTCAGTGTCTTACGTCACTACGGGGGCTCGCAAGGTATGGATGAAAAATTTTGGCTGGTGCCCCCGTACTAATCTCTGTCGTTCATCTCTATTGTCCCTGCAGTCAACTCGGTCAACTGCGGAGGCACTTGTCTCGATGTCCGGTGCGCTAGTTGTGGCCCCAGGTTGGGTCTTTTGATAGGAAATTTAACTATCAGCGGCACGTTAATGTTTATTAACCTTTGCTATAGTATTATTTGGCGGAGATAGCGATTACCTTTGGGACGATTCATGCATGGAAGAAGGAAGATTGGGATTTCAATATGGATTGGTTCGAATTTTAATATGAATACCATTAGCAGTTGAGTTGTTTTCTACTCATGGTATTGATAAAGGCTAAACTATATAAGGAGAAGAGGATTATACTACAGGGTGTGCATGAAGATGGGTTGATAACGAATAAATCTCTTTAAGAGATATCTGTATGATTGAACTCTGATATATTTGAATCTACGATGCACCTGGGGATATGATGAAGGTTGAAGATCTCTAGATCTAGAAATGATGAATCTCTAGGAAGATCTGCAAAAGAAATGATGAATACCTTCTACAAGTCTGATGTACAAATTGAAGAAATTTGGTGGATCTGAGGGTTGAAGCCTTCAGTATGAGAGTGGAAGTTTTCTGCCAGTAGAAGCTGGTGTTAAAATCAGGGGGTTGGCGCTCCCTTCCAGTATTGACTGGAGAATGAGAGAAGGTTGTAGCGTTCTACAGGTTGGTGCCTCAAAATTGTAAGATGTTTTCTTTATAATAAATATTGAAGACAAAGACAACAGCAGCGGTGGTTTTCTCCCGAATTGGGTTTCCACCTTAAATACTGGTTTTCATGTGTATTTCTTGTGTGTGATGGTTGATTCTGTTACTAATGCTCATGTTTACTGCTTACTAAACATCTAATGAACGAATGAATCAATAATCTAAGTAAAGAATTAAATTCATAAAAAGTAAAAAAATTTCCATTCAGCTCTAAATACTGATTCACCCCCCCTCCCCTCTCAGTATTTTTCCCAATAGATGTAGGTCCTTCCTCCTGTTCAGTTTGCTGCAAACCACCCCTACATTCTCTTTGTATCTCTAATCACACTTAGTGAAAAAAATTTCACAACAAAGGGGGAAATATTTCTTCATTATGCCGGACAGTGTGCTTTATGCTTCGACAAATGCGTGCTCCACGCCTATGGGAATATAACCTGCGCGGCATGCCATCAAGAAAAAACATTGCAACTTTTTCCCATTTTTAAGGTGATTGGCAACTCCTCATAAATTTGCATCACTTTGTCTTTGTAAGTCACTACTATTAGGACACTCGGGTGTTATGTTTAACCTCGAATTAGCTTAGAAACTAGGTAGTTTCAATTTAAGTATTTTATTTCGCAAATTACACATAGTTTAAATAGGGGAAAAGTAAGTGGCCTTAAATCCACATATGTTTTCCGAACAAGTTATTTTTCTGATAGAAGATACAAAACACATAGCTTAATTAGTAAAGGGTAAGTGGCCAATATATCCACATATCTTTTTCTAGATCAAGTTTTTCAAAAACAATTAATTAGATTATTTCAATTTTGTGTTAATATTTGGGACTAGGATCAAATTGTCAACAAAGAAAGTAAGTAATATCTTCCACCCTTGCACCTCTTGGTGAGCTTGGGTACACATAGGAATGCTTTCCTAAGAAAATTTTCCATCCCCCTATAAGGAAAACATAGTCTAATTAGTCAAGGTGTAAGCATCCCATCATCTGACCACCATTTCAATTTTTGCAAGGAACAATCACACATAGGGTAATTAGAAAAGGATTGTAAAGGATCAACACATATTGACATCTCATAACAGTTGGGATTTTTCACTCCAAATCACACACCAAGCATCAGTAATAATTTGACTATAAGGCACCCAATTTGTTGGGACGTTTATCCTCTTCTTACAGTTATTTCACCAAAACACCATGTAAGAAAAATTGAGACTCTCTAAAAATAATCATTAACCGAACTCACTAAATTATCCCCCATAGGGGCCACGTAAGAAATTATAGTTCAAGTTAGGACCATCAGAGGTAGGTATCCAATAAGCTAACATGGTCATAATACATTTTGAAACATATATTTTGACATTTTAGGGAACTTGAAACCTATCTATATGCCCAAAGAATGAATACTGGAGCATAATACAGACCTGTTTTAGAGGGGGCTAATCTTAGGCCCAGTGCGTTCATTACTCCTTGGGGCTACCTAACACATCTAGTTCTCGGTATTAGTAACTGATTACCAATAATATCAAGACTCGAATGCTCATGTGGGATGACGGTACTTAGTGGCCAAAACTAGGACATCCTGCCCTATAGGCGACGGTGCAGGCATCACTTAATCCTCATACTATTACCTTGCTCGATTCTTTGGCTGCTGGAAGGCGTCACCAATTATTTCGAGATGTTGGCCCCAATAGCCATCATAAAATATCCTCACAAGGCCCAATTACATTTAGAGTGTAAGGATGAGTAGGTATATATAGGCTTTTGGTATCATACGCAAAAAAAAACAAAACCTCATTTTTTGCTTGATTGATCATATAGTGTAAAGTTAAAGAGAAAAATAACCTTTTCATTTTTCACTTTGTTTTATGCATGTGATTATATTTTTTCTTTGATAAGAATCATCCTACTTCCAAAAACATAAAAAAGGTTGCATTAATCGGCATCATAGGGGACCCAACAAAAACACATCGATCTAGATGTTTCTTAAACCTCCCCCCATTAAAGGGAGGAGTGTCAACCCTACCACCATTTAGGCACAAAGGATGTCGCGATGCTGCCATTATCCTAACATCATTTATCGAGGCATATTTGATTGGAAACCCCCAAGGGTCAACAAACAAAACTCCAGTCGAAACACCAACAAGGTCACCACACTCAACTCCTTCGACGACCCCTCGCAGTCAAAAGGTAGCTACCCCTTTGAGGAGTCAGAAGAATATCAATCATGGTACACCATAGGGTAATATCCCATAGGCACCACCCCTGAACCAACATATTCAAATATATATTTCTCAACAGAGTATAATGGTGAGCAATTCACAGTTACCTTTATTAGTGTCGCTAAATCTTCCAGAACTAACAAAGTTAAGAAATGAGTCGATTTCACATGGCCTTAATTGCCCCCCCATGCCCACGAAGCTCCATTCTGATATACCAATATTTGAAGGGAAGAAAGCAGATGACCCCAGAAATCATATAATGACTTTCTACTTGTGGTGTTTTTCGAATAGTATCATTGATGATAAAATTCGACTGAAACTATTTCAACGCACCCTCACAGGGCACACAACGAAATGGTATGTCAAGCAGCTGCCTGCATCACATGGAACCTTTATTGCACTCGCTACTGCATACCATACATATTTCAAACTACCCATTCATAATGAGTAAGGAATGAAACTTATAAAACATTTCATACAAACAATAATTGTCCATATATCGGACCATTTCCAAGAATGGTGGCGACGTCGTAGTTTGTGTAAATAAAAAATCGACGACAGAGTGTTGTTGGGGTTATTTTTGAAAACCCTCACCACTGAAATTTAAAAATATGTGGCAACAAATAAATCAACCTTAGAGGAAAACGCCATTAGAAAATCCCAACAATTGGAACTCATTTACACCAAATCAAGATATATATACAATGTCCTAGCAAATGCCCCACACATGAAAACTTATAGAGAATTACCAGTAACATCTAATATCATTGACGATTTGATAGGGTCCTTAGCACAAGGGAAA
Organism: Pinus albicaulis; assembly: GCA_034641835.2. NCBI lineage: Eukaryota > Viridiplantae > Streptophyta > Pinopsida > Pinales > Pinaceae > Pinus > Pinus albicaulis. The sequence goes on along the minus strand of CM076577.1, from coordinate 281,367,205 downwards.
CCAAGCAATAGTTATCAGTACCCAAGATACTCTTACGATTCTACTCCAAATGTATCACAACCCGGGTACCACCAAAATCATCGTGCACCTCTAAAGAACATGATGAACAAGGTGATGACATATCATCAACATCAAGGAGGGTCATGTCCTCCCAAACAGGGGGACTAGTACTCATCTAATAATGTTGATACAAGAGGGCCACCATACAAACCATACACCAACCAAGGACAAGGGAACTAGTACCCCCATTTTTCTGCAAAAAATCCACCACCAATACAAAATAATGCATGATTGAATCTTGTGCAACCATCCTAGGCTCAACAACGGAAATATTATGATCAAGAGAATAGAAATAATCCTCCTAATGCTACGAAGAAACAACCAAAGAACATGAAAAATGGAGATCCTGGATAGGGGGGCGGTAATCAATAGCGCCCCCCACGGTCTTAGACTAGGGGCAACCCCAAACAAAATCAAAACCAGGAGCCAAGTAATAAATCCAAAGGGAAAAACAAAATATACATTCTAAGAAAAAGTCAATCGTGTGCCATATGCAGTGAATATGGACACTACACTCACCACTATCCTGAAATCCTCGAGTTGAAAAAACTTTAGGGTATCTGGTGACAATGGGGACCTACCTAGTAGCCTACGGTAATGCAAGAACCTTTCCCCTACCAAGGAGTGGTTAATACTCAAGCAACAAGAACCAACCCAAAACAAGACTGGAGGGAGCAACCATGAAATATACATGAATGGAGAGGAACTATTCTTCCAAAAGCAGAATAGGAACTTTGAAACTCCCTTGGATACCAACCCGTTAGGTATAACTACGAACGCACCTACTCTACCATTAAATATCTACAAAGTACCTTTAGAACATCTTACAATAAGGGTCAAAGGACCAAACAAGTGCACAAGACACGACTCCAAAGCTACACATGTCTATAATACAGTGGATGACTTGGCTCAATCTCCAGTAGCCATCTAAACATTGGAATTCCTACAATAATACCCAACAAAGAAAAATACCTTACTTTCTACCTTAGGTGCAATTGACCCCTATGATGTCTGCTTAATGGTTATTGACCTATACAAGGTAAGCCCTAGGCTTCCTTCTCTAGTTTCTTTCGAGATACGAATTTCAGTTTAGAATATCACCACACACTGATGCATTGTGGATGAAGGAGCATCCAAATTTATCATGTCCAATTTAGTTTGGAAAAACTTAGGATCACCTAAATTAAAACCATCTAACATCATGCTTAGATCATATAATGGGTGACCATCAGCCCACGCTGGTCTTTATAAAAATATCCCAGTAAGCTTGGCCAAAAAAGCATTCCTTAGAGATATTGAGGTCTTAGATTCAAAATTAGACTACGATATACTCCTAGGGAAGACTTATATGTATTCCATGGCCGTGATCACATCCTCCTTCTTTAGTATGATGATGTTCTGCCACGATGACCAGATCATCACCATCGACCATCTCACATACTGCGATAAGAAACCCATGATCGCTCTAGATTTCATGCTACCATATGTAGACACAACCACTGGACCGCTCACAAAGTATACAGATTTCAGCCCAGGCCAATTCAAACCATCATCTATCCTAGGATGATTCCTAGGCGATCCCCCTATTGTACCAGGGGAAGTCCATAAAATCACAGGGGCACCACTGTGCATGATGATCTCATTAAACACCGAAACTAGCCTAGAAACATAAACCAACAATACAGATTCTAAAACTACAGGTATGACATACCTACCATACGCCATTTCACAAACCACATTTTTGTATCCCCCAGCTATTTTTGTATCAAAACAGGTCATGGAAATGATGACATTTCCAAATATGGATTTTACATACCCATGTGGTATTTGGTACCTCCAACCATGCTATAAATCCTAGTCATTACCTCCGCAGGAAAAACCCCTATTTCCCCCCAAGAGGTCATGGCAGTTAAAGAAACACATGTAGTGGCGCCAGCTGGAACTACCAAGAAGAATAACAAAAAAGGGAAAAAAATTGAAACCCCCAAGTTACCTAGGGCAATACAACCTTGTGCATTGTGCGATATCATAGGTCATCTTAAATATATTTTCCTAGACTTAGAATAATTAAAACCTCTTCTACATACTGAAACGAATACCGTGAAATCAAAAATATGAAAAATGAAACAAGTCATGAACAAGCAAGAGAAATAATTAAACACTAATCATGTGTGCGCCATATGCGACCATTATGGGAATTATACCCATCACTGCCCATAGATTCCTCAATATAGGGATGCATTACATGCTGTAGAGAAAGCTAATCTTGAGCACCCCTCCGCCAGTTCCATAGAAATGAAAGCGAACGAGTCCAAAATTATATTGTATGTACGAGAAGAACCTGCATCATGCTCATACTAATCCAACCCAACGGCTCAAAGAAGGAAAAAAAATGCCACACAACATGTCCCATTTTCCCATTATTCGATGAACCCGATCATTTGATCATACAGTGTCCCAAGCTAAGGGCTTTCAACCATTGCTACCCAATACCACATGTGGCCCAAATAAAATTATCGTGACATAGAAGAAACAAGTGTAAATCATGTACAAATGCACGTACTCCATTGTCCCAAACTCTATCATCTCAGATCATTTTTTTATTTCATGCGATGTTTCTTTGCTGAAAATATCGATTTAGAAAACTTAAACATAGAAACCATGGACAACACTATAACTCAATGGACTGAAGTGACGAGCACCATATTATATATATCAAAGGAGATATGGTTAGCATAACAACCATCTCCTCCCCATAACCGTCGTCAGCCTCAAGGCCAGTTGTGTGCATTATGCGATGAATGTGATCATTTGATCATGCAATGCACAATTCTAGAGTTATTTCAAATATGTTACCTTGTTAACCCGGTGTACTTCATAGGGCTATGACCCAATCAATATTATTGCTAGATATTCCAAGATAACCACCATCTTCGCCATTTTCCCTATGTTCCCCAATTTCGTTTAGAGTTAGAGACATTACATTTTTCCATAACCAACCTTACTATCTTAGACAGAATGGATTCCAAGTCCGTAGAAAGTTCCACAACCTAAGAAAATGAAGCGACTAGGTCCATTCTTTGTGTATCTAAAGAGATGCATCCACCAAAAGGACGAATTAGCATGCCCAAAACCCCCAATAACCCAGCCCTAGCCTACATATTATGTGATGAATGTGACCATCTCATCACTCAGTGCCCATATTTAGTATCATTTCAAAAATGGTACCGGTACCCAATCACCCTCAAAATGCAGAGGGATTGGAAAAAAAAGGAGCATCAGTCTTGTCTAATATGCCATGACAACCACCATAGTTGGAATTTCCCCTATGTCCCCCAATTTTGGCTTATGCTAGACATCATGCACTCAATCATTGACAATAATACAGACATAGTGGGTTTCTAATTGGCACAAAATAGACATTAAACAACAACGAGGCCTACTACCTATCGTCACTAGCCACCTAAAACTATGAAGATAGCCCCTTGCCCCAGCAAGGTAAGGAGCAAGCCAAACATATCATGTGCCTTATGTGCCAAAAGCGACCACATGATTAATAAATGTTGAGATATTAACAAATTCATTGATAGTCTTCGCATGGTCACACCCATACTTTACTTTCATATCTCTAATCAAGAGAAAATCACATGTTGTTATTGTTGAATTTTCCCACAATTTCACCACACATTGAATTTCCATTTAATTCCAATATTAAGAGAGGCTAGACAAGTGTTAGAATAAAAACTCCCAAATGATCTTAATCACGCTAAGTTAAGAATAGGAGATGTCAGAAACGAAGAAATATGCGTTCTCATAATCATCTCTCATCATCATCGTCTATTATGATAAGTAGTACTAGATCCCATATAATATACGCAGTGAGTAAATTTACTCCATGTGACATATGCACAAGCCATGATCATGATACAGAGGAATTCCCTATGTTGAAAACATTTCGGCACCTCTGCATCCATAAAAATATTCACATAAAATAAGACACATCTATCCTTCGTACACCACCAAAAGAGCACGAATTTTACCTCGTGAAGAAAAATACAACCATCACAAAAAATATTCCACCATGGAACATTGAAGACACAAAACACCATATAGGATTCATCTCATCATGCATGGGAACCATGACTCTTGTTGTATTCTCATCTTTCCTTGGTGTCGAGACCGCTGCAACAACCAAAACGGTAGTAGTGCCTTCGACGATGAAAACATAACCCATATACACCCTGTCAACCTGATCTAGTTCCATGGCATCAACCACAAAATTATATTCAAGTATGTCGACCAGCACTGTTAGGCCCTAACCAATTCGTAACAACCTCACACAAACCAATTCCCCATTAGACATATTTTTTCACTCTAATGAGGATATATTAGATGCCATGAGGGAACCATATTGTGCATGGGACACAATGCATCATTGCTCATTTTTTCATCTAGAAAAAATGTTTGTACCTAGTAGCACAAAACCCCAAGATATTTGTGTCGTTAAATATAAATACTTCCTTCCGTAAGGAAAGGTATATTTTTTTAATAACCCTATCCCAATGCTCGATATGTTTGAGGAAGGAAATATTTCGAATATTTCACTAACCATTAAGGTGAATATCTTGAAAAAACCAAGAAAAACTAAATAAATCTCATTAGGGGAAACATGCTCCCCAGATGAAGTAGTCACGTATATGAACCTATTACAGGAGTATAGGGATATCTTCACATGGGATTATTTGGAAATGCGAGGGTTAATCCCCACCATTGTAGAACACCACATTGACACTTGGCCTGACATTTCACCAGTCCACCAAAAGGAGTGTCAGTTACACCCATCCAAAGTATAAGCGATAAAATAAGAGATAGACAAGATTAATAAAGCTATATTCATCTACCTAATTTCTTACACATCTTGGGTTTCAAACCCTGTACCCATCATGAAAAAACAATACACCATTCAAGTCTGCACTGATTTTCAAGATTAAAAAAAATCTTGTCCCAAAGACAACTACCCTACTCCTTTCATCGACCAAGTCATTGATGCTTGCGTTGGTCAAGAGGCCTTGTCCTTCATGGATGGATTCACGAGGTAGAATAAAATTCAAATCCAATATACGTATTAGTATAAGACCACATTAACCACTCCATGGAGCACGTTCTCATATCAAGTTATGTCATTCAGTATTAAGAATTCTGGAGCCACCTTTTAGCGCGCCATGAATTATATCTTCCATGACTTGGCTCATCTCATATAGCCTACTTGGAAGACCTCATAGTACAATACAAGAAACGAGGTGACCATCTGGAGGATTTACGGTCGATATTTCAACGGTTCCGACACTACAACCTATGATTGAACCCCATCAAGTGTGTCTTCTTCATTAATGTAGGCAGACTTTTAGGATTCATAGTATCCCAACAAGGGATTAGAGATGACCCCCTAAAGGTCTAGGAAATCTAAGAAGTACCACCACCCAAAACTCTAAAGAAACATCAAATATTGTAGGGGAAAGTAAACTTCTTACGACACTTTGTCCCGAACTATGCCACTTTCTCGTAGGGCTTCTTGCACCTACTTCGTTAGGACATTCTGTTCAAATGGGATTATCAAGCTAAAAAATAATTTAAGGCACTGAAAGACACCTTGTCTATAGCCCCTTTGATCAACCAACCCAATTACGACAAAGACTATACCTTATATCTATCTACATCAGAAACAACCATAGTTGAGGTGTTAGTCCAATAAATTCATGAAAAAAAAGAGCACATAATTTATTACATCAGCAAGAACCTACCTGGCCCTGCTTTAAGGTATGAAGTAGAATAAAAGACTTCCCTAGACCTATTACATGTGATGCAAAATCTTTGACAATACATCATCCTAAGAACTAAAACAGTGATGGAAACTATCAACCCCATGCGATATTTTCTAACCTGCTGTATGATGAACCATAAGTATTCCCGATGGATAGTTATACTGTACGAATTCAACCTATAGTTCAACTCCCCCAACAACAAGAAAGCATTAATCCTAGTCGAATTCATCACTGATCTCCCATGTACGACCCAAGAACCCCAGTTAATGATTCTCTACCCGATGAATTCTTGTTCTTAGTAATGACCGAGGACACTTGGTACAGTGACATCCTTCTATTTCTGCAAATCCAAAAGTTTAAACCACAGCTCACCCATGATGACTAAAGGTGCATACACCATCAAGCCCACCGATACCTTCTCACAGGGTCAATCCTTTATTGAATAGGTGTTGACACCATTTTACATCGATGCCTCACACACGAACAAGATGAGAAAGACCTAAATGACTACCATAGTGGGCCTTGTAGAGGCCACCTCTCAGGGATGGCCACCACCCAAAAATTATTGCGGGCTGGTTATTTTGGCCCACAATATTCCACGATTGCATATAAGTAGACAAAATGTGCGAGCGATGCCAACAATTTGACCAAAAGGCAAGAGCACCTCCTACTCCTCTACACCTGGTAATTGTAGTAGGTCCCTTTTGAAAATGGGACATCAACTTGATGACCTACAACCCTACATCATCTGGAAACCACAAATACATTATAGTAGCTGCCGAATATTTCACCAAATGGGTGGAAGCCATTCCCACAGACGACAACACCGCAGAAACCTCATATCGGTTCCTCTTCAACCATGTCATCATAGATTGGTTTCTATCCCATAATCTAGGGTTCACACACAATTTTTCATCACCATACTACCCCCATTCCAACGAGCAGGTAGAAGCTATTAAAAAAGTACTTAAAACTATGTTACAGTGTATGGTATAAAGCCATAAAACTAACTAGCACCAAAAATAGAAGAAAAGAGATATAAACACCTTAGAAATAAGACACTTCGAGGGGGAAGCCTCCAATACATTACATGAATGAACAATTCTTGGATGATGCAAATGACCAAAACCTCCTTCTATATATAGGAGTCCATGGGGCCACAATGTAACCCTAGATGACCTAACAATAATAATGTAAGGGCACAATAATAATTATATGGGGGTTACAGGGGTACAAAAATAACAATAAGGGGGGATACACTAACATAATAAGGGGCTACACTATTAATAGAGGGACTTAACATGCCCCACTCCTTAAAACAAGTGTTGTCCTCAACACTTGATTATTTCTTGATGCTTCTGTATAAAATTCTCATCGTCCAATGTGGAATCTTCTATAGGAAAGTTCTTCCACTTGCGGAGATACTCTGAAATTGATTGTACTTTTCAAGTTCTTATTTTTGTGACTACTTCAGAAATTCTTTCGATGTGATGTTGATCTTCCTATTGTTTCATTAGATTCTGCACCAAAGTTAGGTTATCCTTTGAGAGTTGGATAACTTGTTGTTGATGCTCAATGTGATCTTCCACTAATTTATCATCCATAGTAGCTATTATTTGATCCTTCAAAACATCCAAGTTATCCTTCATTTATGCTTTTAAACCATCTATTTCATCATCGGTTGCTCTTTTTAAGATCGAAATTTGTTGCTCTTGGCACCGTAATTTTGATATCTCATAGTAAAATTCTTCTTCTTCATGCGTCATAGTATAGCTTTTTGAGGGCTTAATGGGTATGGAATTATTTTTTGGAGGCATTATAGAACCCATTACTGATAAAAATTCTAAAATATTCCCTTGGAATCACTTCAAACTTTTTTTTTCAAACAAACGTTATGCAATTTTAAAAACCAAATACACACCTTTTTCTTGATTTTGAGGAGCTCAATATTGAAGCTAACTTACATTTGTTATTTCGAATATTCAATATCTGAAATTTGGCATTGAGGTAGCTCTATGAATTCTCATTAGAATGCCATAGGGCTGACCTAATTTGGATTCTTTAAGACAAATTTGTGCCCAATCTCCTATGATGACCTAACTATGGACTAGTTCAGTAGAGTGAACTTGTTCCACTTGCCACATGTCACTGTTTCCTCCTTCAACTCTAAAATTTATTGACAGGAAAATACATTCTGTTTACTTGCGGCCACTTTTTACAAAATTTAAATTTGATGCTCAGAAAGAGAGTTATGAATATTTTCCCACGATCACCTCTTTGAGATGAAATTCAGGAGCCTGCAAAAGACCTAACTTCTGTAGACCATATCTACGAAAATATTGTGAACCAAGATCTGGAATTTTGTGAAACTGTTCCTCAAGATTTCAACTTCGTACTATATAAATTTCAGCTTCTAAAACTTCATAGAAAAATAGTTATAGCAAAAATTTTGCGATGACCTATTTAGGTTAAATTCATGAGCCTGCAAAAAGACCTAACTTCCATAGATAATATCTCTGAAAATATTACAAACAAAGCTCTAAAGTTTTGTGATGTTGTTCCTCAGGATTTCAGCTTCGCACTCTAAAACTTTCAGCTTCTGAACCTTTGTACAAAAAACTTTATAGCAAAAATTCCATGATGACATGTTTGGTGTAGCGAAACCCTAGAATCCAAAGCTATGATACCAAATGTTGTGAAACTAGCTCCGAAAATAGAAGAAAAGAGATATCAGCACCTTAGAAATAAGCCACTTCGAGGGGGCAACCTCCAATACATTACATGAATGAACAATTCTTGGATGATACAAATGACCAAAACCTCCTTCTATATATAGGAGTCCATGGGGCCACAATATAATCCTAGTGGGGCCACAATGTAATCCTAGCCGACCTAACAATAATAATGTAAGGGCACAATACTAACAATATGGGGGTTATAGAGGTACAACAATAACGATAAGGGGGGCTACACTAACATAATAAGGGACTACACTATTAATAGATGAACTTAACAAGCGATGCCAACGCTTTGCCCAAGAGGCGAGAGCACCTCCTGCTCCTCTACACCTGGTCATTGTAGCAAGTCCCTTTTGAAAATGGGGCATCAAATTGATGACTTGTAACCCTACATCACCTAGAAACCACAAATACGTCATAGTAAATATCAACTCTTTCACCAAATGGGCAGAAGCCATTCCCACATACGACAACACCACAAAAACTACATATCGGTTTCTCTTCAACCATGTCATCGTAGATTGGTTTCTATCCCATCATCTAGGGTTCACACACAATTTTTCATCACTATACTAACCCCATTCCAACGGGTAGGTAGAAGCTATTAAAAAAGCACTTAAAACTATGTTACAATATATGGTAAAAAACCATAAAACTAAATAGCACAATATCATATTTTTAGCCTTATAAGCATACCACACAATGGTCAAATCCTAAAGAGGGTTCACACCTTTCCAGTTGGCATACGGAGTGGAGGTCATACTTCCCATTGAACGCGAATCCCCAACTTAAGCGTAGCTATAGAACTCCTCACTAATACTCAGCCTTTAGAACAGCAATTTATACAATTATAGCTTGTCGATGAAAGTCGAAAAGATTCTTTTCAACATAATGAGGCTCACAAGAAAAGAGTAAAAGAATCATTCTACCGTAACATCACCCATCTCTCATTTTATGAGTGGAAGCTAGTCCTCCACTACAATGTTGTAAAAGAAGCCTTAGGACCTAGGAAGTTAGAAACATTATGGAAGGGTCCTTACATCGTCAAACACTATCTGAGCCTGATGGTACATGCCTAGCTAATCTCGTCAATGGGCTCTACCTCAAGAAATTTCACCCATAGGGTGGGAAGTCTCAACCCTAGAAATAAAATGAATGTAACATAGATTTTTATGATGATCACATTCATCGTGGAATTGTTCTAAAAACAATGCTCTTGTGCCACATATGGATCTTCCTCCCATCAACTATTTTTTGATTTGTTGATGGAGTCTCTCGATGGTCACAAAATATAGCAGTAACCGGCTGGGCCATATACTCTCCTCACAAGTCACCATTCCTCACCAACAGAGTATGTATTAGATCACCTACAAATAATCAAGAAAAATATGATGCAGACATTGGGCTATTAAACATTTCCTCCAACAATGGAATTACTAATCTAGATGTCCTTCATGACTCTTTTTAGCCTCCTGTATTTTACAGTTTCACTAGGTGACTATGGATTTCCTACAAGCTGATGAGGATAACATTCCTCGATTATCAGCTATCTTTAGAAATCTCACTTCTTTCATTATCTTCATAAAATCTTTTTCACTATCTCATTTTTCCTTCTCAAAATCACCCTCCTTCTCTTAAAAAACTCATGTGTGGGCTTAATTCTCTCATTTTCACCCTTCTTTCCTACATAAGGCCTCATTCTCTCCCCTAAACCCCCTCACCTTCAACACTTTCCCTCATTTCATTAAAACAATGTAGAAACTCCTTTTTACATTGTTTTAAATAAAAATATATCATTCACTCCCTATTTTTTTATATATTAAAACTCTATTTTAATTTAAAATCAACCCCGCCCCTTATATATATATATATATTAGCCCCCCACACATTGTTGAAAAACCCTCATATAACCTTATCCCTCGATGCCTATTTTAAAGCACCTCCGCTTATTTTATTAACCCTCGAGCCCCGCTTTTTACCAAACCCCACCACACATTAAATCCCCACCACCTATCTATCTAGGCCTCACCACTTAGACTCACCCACCGCTCCATTCATCCCAACTACCATTGATCTATATCCCCCAAGATCATATGGCCCCCATTGCATATCGCACCATTCTTCGCATGGGCGTTAAGCAACCCCAAACCTTGTGAAATAAGAGGTTTTACCACCTATACCCTCTGCCACATGTCACTCTATCTATGGTATTGCACGCCCTCCTCAAAAACTGTTTACCACCCCCATCCCATGCAAAAACCACCTCCCTCGCATGCAAAAACCACTCTTCTTCCTCCCACCAAATCCCAATACCGCCATCCGATTAAAACCTTTAAAATCCCTGTGGCTCTGCGATGAATCCCTCCTATATTATTACCACTTATGCAATGCTCCAAAAGCCCAAAATGCCCAAAAAAATGCAGAAAATTCACAAACGCATGATTTTAAATTAACAATTTGTTGTATTGTGCAAGTATCATTGCAGAAATGTGTAATTGGCATTCCAAGGGTCTAAAATCATTTTTAAAAACTCCCTGGGTGATGATCCAGCTAGTCTATTTTTCAAAGGACTTGGAGCGCCAGATCAATGGATAAAATCGATGGATCATGACCATCGATGCTCACTCAAACACACTAGAGCAACCTAAAATGTTTTAAATAATACAGAGTACAAGCGAAAGGAGGAAAATATTCAAAGGGCTATGACAGTGAGGGTTAACAGGATTAAAAGGTTAATCAAAATATTAAAGCAGGATTACATCACAAGGATTAAAGGAAAAGCTCATAAAGAATATCAAAGAAATTAACTAGAGAGAGAAAACATAATTAAGGAAGAAAACAGTAAAGAGAAGAAAAATCCAAGTTTAAACTAGCCTAAAACATAGTTTAAAAGATAAATTAAAGGCAGATTAGCATAGAGGCAGATTCAAATGGCTTAACACACAACATTTGCTTCTTCAAAAGACACATTTGGACACCTAAAACATGTTTTATTTCAATAAAGACCTCAACAATTATTACAACAATCAGATATATTTCTTAACTACTCAGCAATTATTACAAAAGTTATTGAGAACCCTTAAAAGTCAAATATTTCCAAAAGTTACCTCAGAAATTAAAATTAGAAGTTATTATTACAGTGAGTTAGTCTCAGATATTTTTCCTTGGGCCTTGCATGGTCTCAAAGGTCAAAAATGCACTAACTCTGTAATAAATACAAATTTGAAACCCTAGCTTAGTATCACCACTTTAGTTTGCAGATAAATACTGCATGTATTGTTCATTTTTAGTGTTGGTTGGTTTGTTGGTAGATTGAGAGTTTCTGAGCTAGTTGATGAGCTATTAGGTTGGATTTGAGAAAACTCTGAGTTGCAGAGATCATTGTACTGGATTAATGTAACTGTTTTGAACATCAGTAATACAAGCACGTTCACGGGATTCTTAAGCTATGTTAATGGTGAAGTTATCCTTCTTTGTCAATGTTTTTCTTCTATTTTCCATTCTTTCCATTACTTCTCCGATAAAAGAACATAAATTTTAGATTAAGATATGCTGCCTTGGCACCCTGATTCAATCTGCTTTCTTTATCTTAATGTTTTCTCTTGCAAGGTCTGATTAGATAATTCTTAATTTCTCTCTGGTTCCACCTAGCTTGTTGTCTTGGAAATAATTCAGTATGGTCAAGCCAAAGAAGTCTATGATATGCCCTGTCCTTTGGTGTAGCTTGAAATATTATTTTTAAGGCTTTTCTTTGAAGTATACTTAGTAGAGCCCAAGCCAAACAAGTTTATGGTATGCCCTATCCTTTGGTAATGTATCAAACTGTTGCTACAAAGGTCTTTGGAGCGTGTGATTAAAGAATATAGGTGTATCTTTCTCTCTAGTTTCACTCATTGTTATCTTGAATGTTTTCTTTGTTTGAAAGTAATTCTAGGATTTTTGGATTGTTTCCCTGAAGGTTTTCTTATTAGATTCTGGCCAAAGAAGTCTATGGTATGCCCTGTCCTTTGGTTTGTCTTAAACAGTTACCTAAAAGGTTTTTCTTGTTGAAGTAGAGTGGAAGGATTCTTAACTGACCTTTAGTTTTACTTATCTCACAACTTATTGTCATTTCATATTCCATATAATCTAAGAGATCCACTTGATATAGTTGGATTTCCCTATGAAAACCCTTGCAGAGTTGATGAAAAATTAAATACTTTTATGACTCCATAGCCCAATGGATTAATTCTTCTCATATTCTATCTATTCAACTGAAACACTCTATCAGTTAATCACACCATTAGTCTACCTATCAACTAATCAAAGAAAAAAAAAATAATCCTACAATTTCATAACTAGCCTAAAATTAGAAAACAAAAACAAAAATATATATCATTTACAAACACATACATAGAGAGAGCCCTCTCTAAGTTTAGGAAGGCTATGTCCTCGGACTCCAAAGTGGTTTGATGTGGTCACCTACAAATTTGTTCTTGCCAATCTTGCAAGTCATGGAGAGCCTTCATAGTGGTGACCATACTGGGGACTGTGAGTATTGAACAGCTTAATATAACCTCATTTTAACTTATATGAATCAAGTGTTCGTGAATAATGGTACCTAGTTGCTGATGGTGGACAATAGCCAACCATAAAACACGTAAAAATCCTCCACCTGGTGACTCCACTGGTTTTCATTATGCCTGCTGACTCCATTGGTTTTCCATAGACTCCACTGGGAAAATTAATTTATCATAAAATTCCCAAAGGAACCAAGTAAAGAATACTTTGTGGATTAAGTAGTTCTTTCACAGATTGGTTTTGTTTTAAAAACTGCCATACACTCTCAACCTTTCTAAATCTTTGGTCCAAATTCTGGCTTCTAGAATAATCTGTACCAGATCCCATCCAGACCCAAATCCTCCTACAATAGTTGAAAATCCTGAAAGCATCATTAGGAAGTCTCCTAGATCTAAAAGTTCAACTATTAGCAGACCTATCCATGATGAAATATCCCTACCTAAAAACCTTAAAGACTTGCATAACATCCTCTCTGACTCACCCCTAGAACAAAGCTTATCTAGGACTAGATCTCAGAGTTGTATAACTCAGATAGTTTTAGATCCATCCACTTTACAGAGAAATCCTCTTTTACTAACCTCATCCCCCACTATTCACTTTTCCCCATTTAACCCTGTACCTCCTTTTGTAAACCCTCCTCATGTCAACCCTCCTTTCTTTCCCCAAATACATATCATGACAATATGGTATGCTCCATTAGTTCTACCATTACCCTTAGTTGTTCTACCACAGGACTACCAGTCCAAGATTCATTTATATGATGCAAGTAGTCCTACTACTTCTCAACAACATGTGGATATAATGAATGACTACTTTGACAGAAAATAAATAGATGATGAAACTGTTAAACAAAGAATGTTTGGTCAAATCTTAGGGGGAGAAGCAAGAAAATGGTTTAAAGTCTTAACCCCTAATAGCATAAATGACCTCCCTGATTTTCATCAACCGTTCTTAAACAAATGGGATGTCAAAAAGAACCCTCTCCAAATATTATCAGAATATGAAAACATTAAGAGGAATGTTGGAGAAGGTGTCCAAAAATACCGCACTAGGTTCAATAGTGTATATAATTTCCTCCCTATCCATATGAAACCTCCACATGGTCTAGCTCTAATGAAATTTCCTGATGGGTTTGACCCAGAAATGGCTTACCAACTAAGAGAAATAGACCCTCTCACATTAGAAGATATGCAGAAGGGAGAAGTAAGTGTAGAATCTAATATTATTGCCAAAAGAGCTAGAATAAAAAATGAGAAGAGAGTCACATATAGGGAAGAAGCTACACCTTCATCATCTGATACTAAGATTGATAACTTAGTTAGAACCATGGAAAGGATGATGGAGAGAATAAACATAAATTAGAGAGCTTACCCTAGAGAAAACTAAACAACTCCTCAAAACATAAATCAAAATCGGAACCAAAACCAAAACTTTAGGAGAAATCCCCCTCAAATAAGACAGAGAGGTCCTGATCAACAAATCAAGCCTCCTTTCCAAGAAAACTATGTTGATGAAGATGAGGGGGTAGTTGAAGAAACAGAGGGAAGTCACATAAATATAATGGGAGTAAAAAATGAGGATACTATTTTCCTCACTGAGGAAGAAGAAGGCATATTTTTACCAAATGAGGAAGAAAGCTTACAATTTGAAGACTACAAACAAGACATTGAAAATTGCATGATGGAAGTGCATAGACAGTATAACCTTGAAAGCAATAAAAACCAAGATACTCCAAGAGAAAGAACTTTGAAATTTCTTCTAGGAAGATCCCTGAAAATATTCCTAAAAAGACAACAAAAAATACAAACACAATGGCTGAAATTTCTGATAAAAATAAAAACAAGAATAGCCAACCTAGTGGCAATCATAGTGGTGACCAATGCAGCACTAGCAATACAACTAGTGCCCCTAACAAAATTGTTTTAACTAACATTCCTAATAAAAACTAGCACGCTGAAATTGTTGTGAAAACAGTGTCTGACAAAACTAATTTCAACCCTTCAAAAACACAAACACCTTTCAGTATAGAGAATGAAATTGCCAAGATTAAAATATCCATACCTCTCACTGAATTATTCACTCAAGATGTATATAGATCCCAACTTTCGAAATATTTAAACATATGAGAAAAAGTTGATTCTATAAATTTAAATAATGAAAAACCTGAACTTCTGTTTGGACTAGAAGTGGAAGGAAAACTTCAAGAGGGAGGTGTTCCTCCATTTTATGTCAATTTAAACATCCATGATCAAATTCTCCACAATGCCATGTTAGACTCAGGAGCTTCACACAACCTTATGCCAAAGGTAGTAATGGAAAGATTAGGCCTTGAGATAACTAGACCATACAAATATTTATACTCTTTTTATTCCATTAGAGTTAAATGTATAGGCCTAATCAAATATATTTGTGTCAATCTAGCACAAATACCAGCTGAGAGCCTAATAATGAATGTTGTAGTGGCTGATATTCCTCCTAAATATGGCATGCTCCTTTCAAGATCCCGCGGAGCTAAACGTCAAGGTACCCTCCAAATGGACATGACCTATGCTACCATCCCTATTTTCATTCAGCCAAGAATACTGTATAGTGAAACTCACATGAAATACATGGTTAGAAGTCAAGAAAAACCAGAAAACTCCCATATTTCTTTCATTCACACTGATCTTGATTCATTTATCCTATACAATGATGAAAGAACTAATGAACAGGTAGTAGAAAATGAGAAAACAATTGTAGAAGAAGAGAAAAAGGAGGAACAATCAGAACACTTAGTCGAAATAGAATATTGTAGAAAACATATTGAAGATCGTAAAGAACAACACAAGGAAAAACATAGTGGAATCCATAATGACGATAATGATAAATCTGAATTTGGACCTCTTTGGAGTATGAGCTTTGATGGGTATTTGGAAAAAATGGTGTAGGAGCACGTGTATGGGCACATAACACAGAAAACAATAATGCAGAGGGTCACTCATATAAGATAAATTTCCAATGTACAAATAACATAGCAGAATATGAAGCACTCCTCCTAGGGCTAAAATTATTGAAGAAATTAGGATCCAAGAGGATTTTTGTTCATGGGGATTATGAGCTAGTCATTAGGTAGATTAACGGAGAATACACAACTAAGCATCCTAGACTAAAATAATATAGGGATGATGCCATTAACCTCTTAAAAAATTCCAAGAGTATGATCTCACCTTTTTCCATAGAAATAAAAAAATCCTTTCCAATGGTCTAAACTTTACAGCTAGTACATGTCAAAAACTTATCAAAACAAGAAATACATAGTACAAGTCAAATATAGTCTAGCAGTTCTAGATAACGTAAAATACTAGCAAGTTTTTGAAGGAGATAAACATATAGAGGACTTCCTGCAGTCCAGAAATGAGTTTTAAATGCAAAACTCAGACTCAGATCATGAAGAAGAGTGCTCTGATAAGGAACAAACTTACAAAGAAGAACCTCTTGATAATACTGATATACATCTATTAGAAAAAGAACACACACATAAAACAGAGCTCTACACAAATTCAGAAAAAGAAGTCTTTGAAATGCTGCAATCCAGAGATGATAATTTGCCAAAAGGACTGCTTCCTCTTGAAGAAATTTTGGCTTTAATGATGTTTATAGGAAGACAAATATGGAAACCACTGAAACTAAAATAGAAGATTGTAATATAGGCAGTGAAAAAAACCCAAAATGATAAAACTGTCCAAAACACTTCCAACTCATATAAAACAAAAATAACTTGAGATATTCAAAAAAAATTGTGATGTGTTTGCTTGGAGCTATGAAGATTTAAAGTCATATGATACTAAGATAATCCAGCATAAGATCCCTTTGATAGAAAACCATAAGCCCTTCAAATAGAAATTACGTATAATAAACCCTATACAACTACCATTGGTTGAGAAAACAATTAGGAAAATGTATGATGTTGGAATAGTAGTCCCTCTGAGATAATTAGAATGGGTTTCAAATCTGGTATCAGTGAGGAAGAAAACAGGAGAAATTAGGCTATTCATATAATTTAGAAAATTTAAACAAAGCCTCCCTAAAAGACAACTGCCCTTTATTTAAAATGGATCATATACTGCAAAGGGTAGTGGGCTCCAAAAGAATATCTTTTCTTGATGGATTTTCAGGTTACAATCAGGTGTTGGTACACCAAGATGATCAACACAAGACAACTTTCACTACACCCCAGGGCACCTTCATGTATGTTAAAATTCCTTTTGGGTTAATGAATGCTAGTGCCACCTTTCAAAGAACCATGGATATTTCTTTCTCAAAAGAAATAGGTTACTTCATTGTGATATATCTTGATGACATAACAATATACTCAAAAATAGATGAAGAAAACCTAGCTCACTTAAGAAAAGCCTTTGAAAATTGCAGAAGATATGGTTTGTTTTTGAATCCCAAGAAAAATTTGGTTGGCCTTCAAGAAGGAAAAATGTTAGGCCACATCATATCTGAAAAAGGGATAAAGATTGACCCAAAACGTATTGAAGGAATATTGCAAATAAGTCATCCAAGAAACATCAAGGAGCTGTAATCTTTCATTTGAAAGATAAATTTCTTAAGAAGGTTCATACCAAACCTTGCTGAACTCCTAAGAAACATCACTAATATACTAAAAATAGAAATAGGAGTCAAATGGACCATAGAAGCAAAACAATATTTTGATGTGGTAAAAAAGGCACTTAGACAAATACCAGTTTCGATCAGGCCTGATTTTACCAAAGACTTCTTCATATTTTCTTTTGCTTCAGAACATACAATTGCTTCTATCTTACTACAGAAAAATATAAAAAGACATGAGCAGCCCATAGCATTTTTTAGCAAGGCATTAAGAGATGCACCTCTGAAATATAACATAATGGAAAAACAAGATTTTTCCTTAATCAAGGAATTAAAATATTTCAAACTTTACATTATCCACTCACACATCATTTCATTTGTACCTCACATAGTGGTCAAAGACATCTTGACACAAGATCTTGATGGAAAAAGAGGTAAGTGGATTGCTGCCATTTTAGAATATGATCTGGATATCAAGCCCACCAAGCTAATCAAATGGCAAGGAATAGCTACACTCATGGCTCAAACAAACTTTCAAGCACTGGACATAAACATGATTAATGCATTAGATGAACAAGAGGAGCTGGAAACTCCCTATTGAAGAATCATTTCTGAATTCATCTTGGTATGGTAATATTTTATATGTGTTGTTTAATCTAAATTTTCCTCTTGGTTCGTCCAAAACAAAATATGTATTCTTAATGTTAAAAGCTATAAAATTCTGCATTTTAGATAAAGTTTCATATTGGAAAAATTTTAGTGGTATATTTCTTAAATGTTTGCCTGAGGATGATGCAGATAAGTTCAAGCATGATTTTCATGAAGGAGAATGTGGAGGCCATCTCTATTGGAAAAACACTGTCAATAAAATCCTTAGAGTTGGTTATTATTGGCCCACCCTTTTTAAGACATCCATAAAATGGTAATTGCCTATCATAAATGCTAAATCTTTGAAGGAAAAAGATAATTGTTGCCATTGCCTTTACATCCAATTTCTATTGAATCTCCTTTTTAACAATAGGGCCTATATTTCATTGGAGAAATCCATCTTGCCTCCTCATCCCAACACAAATGGATCCTCACTGCAACTAACTATATTACAAAATGGATAGAGGCCATTCCTTCTAGAACTGCCACAGACTGAGTAATCATCACATTCCTGGAAAACCACATTTTGTCTAGGTCTAGTTGTCCTAGAAAGATTATTACTGACAATGCTGTTGCCTTTAGATCAAGGAAAATGGTGGATTTTTGCGACAAATATTAGATTACATTGGTAAATTCAACAACTTATTATCCTCAAGGTAATGGGTTGGCTAAATCCTCAAACAAAATTTTGGTGAACATCATTAAAAATTTAGTGGAAGAGAATAAGAATTCATGGCACAACAAACTAGTACATGCATTATGGGCAGATAGATTAACAGATAAAAAATCAATTGGTATGTCACCCTATCAGCTAGTGTATGGAGCAGATGCAGTTTTCTCAACAAGCTTGGGAGTGTGAGTGTTGAAGCTCATCCAAGAAGTACAGTCTAAAGAAAATGATATGCAAAGGAGAATAAACCAAACTATCCAGCTACAACAAACTAGAGTTAAATTATACAACATAACTCAGCAAGTGCAAGAAAACATAAAGAATCTTTTTGACAAAAGAACCAAGGTGAATGCTTTCAACATTGGTGAAAAAGTGCTAAAGTGGGATTAAATAAGGGAAGACAAAGGCAAGCATGGAAAATTTGACAATCTATGTAAAGGTCCATACATCATCCATTTTGCAAGAGGTAACAATGCATTCTTCCTACAAGAGATGGATGGAACATAATTATTTGGAGGTTTTGTCAATGGAACAATGCTCAAGAATTAGTTTTTCTAAAGACCTCAGTTTAAAACTTTATTCATTGTATATAACACTTCTTGAATAAAATATCAGAAAAATAAACACAAAAAGAAAGAAAATAAGAAAAGAGGGCAGATAAAAGAAAAGGTAAATCCCCATACCAAAAATAACAGTTCTAAAAGTGTGCTAGTCCAAATGCCACTAATTTAAAAAAAAGAAGAAGTCTTGTTCAGTCATAAAACTTGATCATGATTGGGAAAATTTTGAATTTTTGCTAATATGTTAGAAAATGAGAATTTGCAAAACTATTTAAACTTGGCTTATGAGTAGATTAGATAAGAAAAGATATTGGTTCCAAAGTTCAAATCTGAACAAAAGAGAAAAGAGAGGGATGAATGAAAAATTCCAGATTATAGCCCTCAATTTTTAGTTTTAATCTTTGCAAAAAAATATTGTGTGCAGCTTGTACAAAATGCCATAGTTCATGACAATTAAACTGCTTAATCTTGATTTGGTCATGCTTTAAATTTCATGTTGATAGATTAGAGAATGAAATTCTGTCAAAATGTTTAAACTTAATAGATAATTAGAATAGGTAAAGGATAATAGAGTTCATTAGTCTAATCTGAGCCTTTGGATGCTATAAGGGTAGAAGTAGATAGTCTTTTTTCCTTCAAAACAAAAATGATGTCAAGGGATTTCCAGTCTAAATGCACCCAAATGAAGAAAGAATGCTAGAATATAAGGATGTGGGTAGGTAGAATTGAGTTGTAGCAAAACATGATTTTCAAACTTCAAAGGGCTATAATTACAAAGAACAACAACAAATCAGCAATTGAAGAAAGAAAAATCTTCCAAGTAAAACCAAGGCATTGATCTACAAATTCCATAGATTTGAACTTTGAGGTTCTTGACACCTCCTAAACTAGTTTCCCTCCCCAGCTGGAGTCACTGTTAGCCTCCTGTATTCCGCAATTTGACTAGGTGATTATGGATTTCCTACAAGATGCTGAAGATAGCATTCCTTGACTATCATCTATCTTCAGAAATCTCACTACTTTCATTATCGTCATAAAACATTTTTCACTATCTCATAAAACCTTTTTCACTATCTCATAAAACCTTAAAAAAAACTCATGTATGGGCTTAACTCATTTTCACCCTTCTTTACTACCTAAGGCCTCATTCTCTCCCCTAAACGCCCTCACCTTCAACACTTTCCCTCATTTCATTAAAACAATGTAAAAACTCCTTTTTACGTTGTTTTAAATAAAAATATATCATTCATTCTTTATTTAGTTTATAATAATACTATTTTTTAATATTAAATTAACCCCCGAACATTATATATATATATATATATATATATATATATATATATATATATATATATTTTAACACTCTACACTTTGTTGAAAACCCTCATATAATGTTATCCCCCGACCCCTATTTTAAAGCGCCTTCGCTTATTTTATTAACCCCCGAGCCCTAATTTTTACCAAACCCCACCACACATTAAAGCCCTGCCACCTGTCCATCCAGGCCCCACCACTCAGAGACACTCGCCGCTCCATTCACCTTGACTACCGTTTATCTATATCCCCTAAGATCCAATGACCCCCATTACATATCACACCGTTCTTCACACGGGATTTAAGCAACCCCAAACCATGGAAAATAAGCAGTTTTACCACCCGTACCCTTTGTCACACATCACTCGATATATGGCATCGCATTCCCTTCTCCAAAACCATTTACCACCCCCATCCCATGTGAAAACCACCTCCCTCACATGCGAAAACCACTCTTCTTCCTCCCTCCAAATCCTGATACTTCCATCTGATTCAAACGTTCCAAAGCCCTGTGGCTTTGCGATGAAGCCCTCCTCCTCCATTACCACCTCTACAACACTCCAAAAGCCCTAAATGCCGAAACAAATGCAAAAATTCCAAGGGTGAAGGATTTTAAACTAAAGATTTGTTGTATTTTGCAAGTATCATGGCATAAATGCATAATTGGCATTCCAAGGGTTCGAAAGCATTTAAATGGACTCCCTCGGTGACAATCCAGCTAGTCCGTCCTTTAAAGGACTAGGAGTGCTAGATCGATGGATCATGACGATAAATGCTCACTCAAACACACCAAAGTAGCTGTAATATTCCCAACATTTAGATTTCATCTAAATGGAATATTATAGTTGATTTCATCTTTAGATAGATGAATAAAAGGGTAGGGAGGCCCAATAACCTCTTTAGAAGGAATAATAACACTCCTCATGTGAAAGGAGGCAGAATAAAGTAGCAGGTTTGAGCATTTATGGGTGTGAATAGGATCGGATCATGTTGATTCAGTCATATTTGACCAATTCCACATGCACTGTCTAGATACATTGTATCTCAATGATGGATTGTGTAGTTTTAATGGAGGACAAATTGCATGAGCTAGGTGGCACATATGGATGGGACCCATTGTGGAGAGGAGCACTTGCTATATATGGAGAGGAGGACAACCATTGTATTCATTCTTGGATTATTATTTTCTTTGATCTATTTAGACTTTTCTTCCTCTCGATATTTAGCACGGTTGCAGTGATGTTTAGCACAAGGGTGTTCCTCGTCGGGAATCCCTACCTCATCCTCAGAGAAGGAGAGGTTATTTGAGCTACATTTCCTCATTCCGAAATTTTGGCCAAGCTACCTCCTTCAGCTACAACACAGTGTCTGTTTAGATCTGGGTTGTGTTGTAGGGTGCAGCAAAGGAGGATCTCTTTGAGTCATTTCTGGGCTTGTATTTCACTGGAGGGCTTGTCTATTCATTGGAGGATCAACAAGGAAGTCTCCTAGGCACATATTCACATCTTGGCACTTGGCCAAATAATATTTTCTATTCTACAGTGCAGTCCCTTGTAGGAACTACATCATTTCTGAGAGAGCTACTGTAGCAATGTTTAATACCTTGATTTTGGACTAGTTTCCTAGGGAAAGGGCCAACCCTTCTCCCGGAAAGCTAGAAAAATGGATTATTATCCCTATTGTAATTATTTCAGTAATATTATTGTAATGTTGTAGTAAACTGAATTATTTTTTAGACTGAATATTCAGATCTACTTCTCTTGTACTCAAGCTGTCAAGAAACCCTTGTCGGGTTATCTCATTTTGTATAAAAGATGATAGATATTTGTTTTTCTCCATGTATTGATGTAATAAACTCTATATGTGATATTTATATCATATTAAATCTGAAACCCTCATAAAATCACACTGTGCAAGCTTCAGTAAATTCTGCATCCAATAAGTCATGGGATTTGGGCCTTTCTGAGTTGTATCGGGAACGAGAGATCTATTTAACTTAGCTAGAGTCATTTGTTTCTGATGAAATTTGGTATGTGAGTCCCACATGACCTAAGATAAAGTATACCATCATCATTTTCCCTTATTTTTACGTAAATCTAAAAAATTAACGTTTTTGGTGGTGGAAATGTTGATTTTCCCCACTTTTGATTGAGGGAATGGATCATATTTCTTTCTGTTGTATATATGATTGATGGAAATGTGATATAATACATTTTATGAGCTATATTTCTACATCTCCAACTTTGGAACATCTTAAGGTGTTCTTATTGTTGTAGAAAATCCCTTGTTTGGGATATTACAATGGTATCAGAGCTTCAATCTTGGCTCAGCCTTTGGATCTCAGGCCATTATATTTTTAGGAGAGATGGAAAGAAAATAGAAGGCTCAATTATGTGAAGGGAGAAAGAAAGACAAGCTTACAAAGCTTCTTCCAAGATCTATGCAGAGCTTTCAAGGAGAGCTGAAGAAAATAAGAATGGAGATGGGATCTCCAAATGAGTTTGGATCTAGATTTGAATCTAGATTTGCACATGGTGAGTGTGAGAATGTAGCTACACACCATGATGCACAGCACAGTCAAGTGCCCATATCTATCTTGAGATGGATGAGAGGAGGGAGAATACCTAAGCAGAGAACTCTTAGTGATTTGTTGCAGGAGTATGAATCTCAAACTGAGATGTTTAGAGATCATACCAATTTCCAAGAGTTTTGCAAGATCCAAGTGGAAGAAAGCAAGTAGCAGGATGCAAATAGATTTCTTCTATCTACTTTTGAAGGCTCGCCTACATGTTCAGCTGGAGCTTGGGTGAAGGAGATAGACTCCTATTTGCACAAACACCACATTTCTGAAGATGAAGCCATCAGAATTGTAGCGCTACATTTAAGAGGCAAGGCCCATGCACGGTGGATTTTTGAATCTTTTTCTTTGAAAAATGAAAACACTTCATCTTATGCAAGATTCAATGAAACATTGGTGGGAAGGTTTGATGGAAATATTCCTGAGACACATGAGCAAGAAAAACTTGAGAGAACACAAACCTTGCATGTGATGGAGGAGACTATAAAATCCACTCCACTTTAGAAAACCTGGGGAGAAACTGACATCTTGCATTATACATTGTTAGAGGCAAGACCTTTGTCTCACATTCCTAAACAAGAGGGCATGGGGATCTCTTTTTCATAAAGGGATCGAATTGTTGAGAGGGTGCCCATACACATTGATGGAGATTATGGCAACAACATTGTCACATCTAGAGCACATCTAGTACCTCATGCAGAGGAAGGAGGAGCACATGCTCCAATGGGAGGGATTATTGTATCCTTGCAAGAAGTTACCCAGGATATTATACATGGAGGTCCAAGCACAATCACTGAGCAACATGATTTTGTAGAATTGCAGATGGAATAAAGGAGGATAGGATTTCAAAGCTTCTTCTTAAATCTATAAGGACCATTCATGAAGATCTCAAGAAAATAGAAGAGAGATGTATAGAGAATCGCCAAGAGGGTTTGGATCTGAATCAAACTCTATATTTTCATATGAGGAGCATGATCATGCAACCACACACTATGTTGCATAGCACAATCAAGAGCCTAGATCTATCAAGAGAAAGATGAAGGACGGAGGAATGCCTAAGAGGGAAACTCTTAGTGGTTTGTTGCAAGGTTATGAATCTCATATTGAAAGGTTTAGAGATCATCTTACTTTTTCAGAGTTTTGAAAGATCAAGGTGAAGGGAAGCAAGCAGGAGGATAGATTTCTTCTATCTACTTTTGACGGTTCACCTACATGTTCAGCCAAATCTTGGGTGGAGGAACTAGACACCTTTTTGCAGTAGCACCAAATTTCTGAAGATGATGCAATCAAAGTTGTTGCGATGCATTTTAGAGGTAAGGCCTATGCATGGTGGATATTTTAGTATTTTTCTTTAAATAATGCAAATACTTCTTCTTATGCAAGTTTCATTAAAGAATTCGTGGGAAGATTAGATGGGAAGATTTTTGAAACACATGTGGGGGAGAAAAACAAACTCAAACAAACACAAACCTTGCATGTGATGGATGAAACTATAAACTCCATTCCACTTCAGGAAGCCATGGAGGAGGCTGATATCTTGCATCATACCTTGCTAGAGGCAAGACCTTTATCTCATATTCTTGAGAAAGGAGGTATGGAGATCCTTTTTTCAAAACATGATCCAATCATTGGGATGTTGTCCATTCATGTTGCAGAGGTTGAGGGAAACATCGTTGTCACATAAAGAGATTATCTAGTGCCTCATGCATAGGAAGGAGGAGCACTTGCTGCAACAAGAGGGGTTCTTGTATCATTGAAAGGGATTCCCTAGGATCTCATGTGTGGAGATCAATGCACAACCTATTATCAACATGTGACTTTGTTGAGAGATTGTAAAACCATGCAGATGGGAGGAGGAGATAGGGAGGATGACCAGCATCATTTGATGAGGAGCATACACACCTATCCATTTCAAAAGGTTGATGCATAGAAGAGGGAGGCTGGATTGTGCAATGAGATTAGGGAAAATTCTGTCCATCCATATATTTAATCTACTCTTGACGTTGATGTCTCATTACATGGAGGCATTCCACCTGGGAGGCCACGATATCTAGAGTTGGTAGGAGACACCTTGTCATTTGGTTCACCACTCTCAGATTGAGGAGGGGTGAAGATTTTGGAAGATGAATTTGGCATGGGGGATGTCAAAGTAGTAGGCAGCAGCATGAGGAGAGCTTCATTTGCTAGATCACCAGCGTTGTCTCTTAGGAAGATTGATCCATATTGGAGATCTCAACTCTTAGTAGAGTACTCCAAGGATTTTGTTGCTTGCATGATTCTTGATGACCTGGATGGAGATGATAGATACATGGTGGATGATGTGGTCATCTATTCCTATGGCAGGATATTCTTGACTAGAGCTTCTAGTCTCAAGGAGGAGCTGCTACATGCAACACATGAGGACTTCTTTTCTATTCACTTTGATGCATATCTTTCTTTGATAGAGGAGTTCACTTGGGAGGGCATCCAGCATGATATATTTCAGCATATGGAGATATGCATACCCCAGATGGTGATGGCGAGGATGTCACGACCACTTCCCTACTCATTGGAGGTGAGGGAGGAATTCTAGTTGAGCCATTTTAGCTCAAGGTCTCAAGTACATGGTGGAGGAGGTATAATTTCACATTATGTTTTGTACTTATTTACTTTATATGAGTAGCATGTTGTACCAAGAAGTATCATCCCTTCTTGCATTTTGTATGATGTACTTGTAGCTACTTGTAGCATTGATTTTGGCTACCTTAATGGTGGTTTGTGGGGGAGGCCACATGATTTTTGGTGTGCACCTTTGACACCTCATTTTACTTTCATGTTTCTATCTTATGAAATTAATGTGGCAGCAAACAAGTGACTAGGAGAGCACTTGTTATCATTCTTTTTGATGCAGGAAAAGTATGCACTGTGCTGGTTCCATGTGTGGAATTATTATTCGCTCTTCGATTGTCGTTGGATAGATTGCTTTCATTGTATTTTGCTTCCATATATTGCTGATAATTTTATATCCATGGGAAAAAAAAATTGGAGAGTGGGATATAAGATGAAGATGCCCATTGGGAGTGTGATTCTCCGTACTATTCATGCTGTTTTTTTCCGAAGGAGCAATGGGAAAACCATGATTGACACATCACATCTCTTTTCTTCACATGGGGTGAGCCATTTGAAGAACTTGAGTGCTTGGAGGAGTCACGTCATGGCTGAATTGTTCAATGGGGTAGCTTGGGCCATTGTTGGAGGCCATGTCATTTCAGCCCAAGGACATAAACAACCCCATACTTACCATAAATGGAGAGAGAAACAATTTGAATGGAAGAATCCAATCTCTCCATGAAACCCCACTACATTGCATAAACCGGGGGTTGAAAATATCTTTGGTGAGCTACCTAGAATGGTTCATTTCATTTGGATGATTGCATGGGTAAGGGAGTCACTCATTGGGAATAAGACTTCCCATGTTTTCCATCACTCCTACCTTGAGGAGGCCATTGGATAGCAAGGATATTTCCACTTACATCTTCCATTTTCTCATGATGTACACTTTGTTTTACACACTTGGAGGGATTCATGGAGGGAAAATTTATTGCATATTATGATGAGCTATCATGCAATCTATTGATGAGGAGGCCAAAAGAAGAGGAAGGGAGGAATTTTGTTCTACCTTTGTAGTTGCTTGAGGACAAGCAACATTTTGAAGGGGGGGGACTCTAATATTCCCAACATTTAGATTTCATCTAAATGGAATATTGTAGTTGATTTTATATTTAGATAGATGAATAAAAGGGTAGGGAGGCCCAATAACCTCTTTAGAAGGAAGAATAACACTCCTCACGTGAAAGGAGGTAGAATAAAGCAGCTGGTTTGAGCACCTATGGGTGTGAACAAGATCGGTTCATATTTATTCACTCATATTTGACCAAGTCCACATGCACTGTCTAGATACATTGTATATCCATGATGGACTGTGCAGTTTTAATGGAGGACAACTTGCATGAGCTACGTGGCACATATGGATGGGACCCATTGTGGAGAGGAGCATTTGCTATATATGGAGAGGAGGAAAACCATTGTAGTCATGCTTGGATTATTATTTTCTTTGGTCTGTTTAGAGTTTTCTTCCTCTTGATTTTTAGCAGGGTTGAAGTGCTATTTAGCACAAGGGTGTTCCTAGTCGGGAATCCCTACCTCATCCTTAGGGAAGGAGACGTTCTTTGAGCTACATTTACTCATTCCCTCATTTTGGCCAAGCTACCTCCTTCAGCTACAATGCAGTGTATGTTTATATCTCGGTTTTGTTGCAGGGTACAGCAAAGGAGGATCTCTTTGAGTCATTTCTAGGCTTGTCTTTCAGTGAAGGGCTTGTCTATTCATTGGAGGATCAGCAAGGAAGGCTCCCGGGCACATTTTCACATCTTGGCACTTGGCCAAAGAATATCTTCTATTCGATAGCGCGGTCCCTTGTAGGAACTACATCATTTCTTAGAGAGCTACGACAACAAGGTTTAATACCTTGATTTTGGACTAGTTTCCTAGGGAAAGGGCCAACCCTTCTCCTGGAAAGCTAGAGAAAGGGATTATTACCACTATTTTAATTATTTCAATAATATTAATATAATTTTGAAGTAAAATGCATTATTTTTTAGACTGAATATTCAGATCTACTTCTCTTGTACTCCAACTATCAAGAAACCCTTGCCGAGTTATCTCATTTTATATAAAAGAGGATAGATCTTTGTTTTTATCCATGTATTGATGTAATAAAATCTATATCTGATATTTATATCATATTACATCTGAATCTCTCATAAAATCACACTGTGCAAGCTTCATTAAATTCTTCATACAATAAGTCATGGGATTTGGGCCTTTTTTAGATGTATCGGGAACGGGAAATTTGTTTAACATAGCTAGAGTCATTTTTTTTTGATGAAATTTGTTATGTGAGTCCCAAATAACCTAAGATAAAGTATCCCACCGCCATTTTCCCTTATTTTTATGCAAATCTCAGAAATTAACGTTTTTGGTGCTGGAAATGCTGATTTTCCCCACTTTTGATTGAGGGAATGGATCATATTTCTTGTTTCTGTATATATGATTGATGGAAATGTGATATAATAAATTTTATGAGCTATATTTATGCATCTTCAACTTTGTAACATCTTAAGGTGTTCTTATTGTTGTAGAAAATCCCTTGTTTGGGATATTACAGTAGCCTAGAATGTTTTATATAATACAGAGTCAAGTAAAAGGATGAAAATAGTTAGAGGGTTGTGACAGTGAAGGTTAACAGAATTAAAAGGTTAATCAAAATATGAAAGCAAGATTATAAGAAAAGGATTAAAGACAAAGCTAAGAAAGAATATCAAAGAAATTAATCAGAGACATAAAACATAATTAAAGGAGAAAATGGTAATGAGAAGACAAATCCAATTAAAATAGCCTAAAATAGAGTTTAAAATGTAAATTAAAGGTAGATTAGCACATAGGCATATTTGAATGACTCAACAAACAACATTTACTTCTTCAAAAGATACATTTTGATAGCTATAGCATGTTTTATTTCAATAAAGACATCAAAATTTATTACAGTAGTTAGAGATATTTCTCAACTAAACAGAAGTTATTACAAAATTTATTCAGAATGTAATATCCAAAAATTGGGACTGCTAGCTAGGCATGTTTGAAAAATGCATTTTTTAGAAATGTTTGCTACATAAGTTGAAATCAGCACTTGGATCCCTTAGATATGGTAATCTAAGACCCAAATCCAAGAGGAGATAAGAAAAAAATCAAAATAGGTGGGTTAAACAGATCTCCCACACCCAGGATGGCTTGAAAACTGCCCAAAGAAAGGACTGCAGCAATACAAAAGAACACTACCCAGAAAATAACGCAGTTTTAGATAGCAATAGTAAGAGGCCAATAATATAGCTCAAAAATAGCTTATAAAACAGTAAATCAGATTTACAATGGATCCCATTCAGTGTACAAGAGAAATATGGAGACTTTTATGAAGAAAAACCCTCTAAAAGAGGTGTTGCAACAATATATTTCACTGCAAAGCCTTGACAATGCTATTTTCATGAGTAAACAATAGCTGTAGGTTAAAACTTAGATCTAGGATAGATCTGTGTACAAAATATTAGATCTATATCATATCTATACACTAGACTGTCTCGATTTTACATCCCCCTTGGGGTTTTCAGCAATACATGAAGCACAAAGAGCAGTTCTAAGATCTACTGCAACAGATCTGTAGAATGATTCAGAAATTCTGAAGTAGATAGATCAATGAACAGATCAGATCTGAAACATACATAGATTAGATGGCTAATCCATGGATCACCACAGTCTAAGGAAGGCTCCTTTACACTAGAGATCTCTCCTCCAAATAGTTGCCAAACACCCCGCAACTCCTCACTTGCAAAATAACGTAGTACGGTGAGATAAACTATGTTTTAGGCTTGATGTAGAGTTTTTCCTCATGCCAAGTTGTAGATCTAAAGCTCCAATCAGATAATACACTCTTGCCAATGGGATAGAAGGATTTTCCACTGAAAAGAGGCACTAGTATGATCTAGATCTAAATAGATCTAGCCTCCACTTGCTACTGCTCACAAGGAAAACCAAACCCTCAACAGGATCTAAGTTGTAGTTGGAAGAAGAAGCTTGTCTAAATTCCTGATAGTGGACAAGAAATGCAAGACTCTTCCAAGAGGCCTCTCAAGGAAAGAGGTGGGATTCCTGACCAGGAACACCCAGTGCTAAACAACACTATTCTCAGCTAAACAACCAAAGAATGAGAAGTGTCTAAACAGAAAAATCCTTTCAATACAATATGTTCAACAACCCCTCTCATGTTTCTCTCCTCTTTCATTTATTGGATGAAAGCCTTGAAAATCCCCAAACCATCTCAAAGGTTTAGCTTCTTTCACATTTGAAACCTCCAACTAGATCTACGTTGTTCATATAGGTACATTTCATCTGGACAACGTTGTATATTTGGTCATTTTGACCCAGTCAATTGTCACAATCCCTTTTCATACATGCGGGATTTTTATTGAGGCAACCCAGATTTAGCCTTAGCCTTGTTCACATGGGCATTGATTTATTTTGTTGTTTAAGGAGTTTAATTTGTCCTCCTTTACAATTTTATTCTTTTAACAAGAAAATGAAAACAAAATTGAATATTCTTGTTAGCTTGGGCTAATTAGGAATATTACAAAGAAGCCTTAAAAGTCAAATATTTCCAAAAGTTACCTTAGAAATTAAAATTAGAAGTTATTATTACAGAGAGTCACTCTTAGATATTTTTCCTTGGGCCTTGCATGGTCTAACAGGTAAAGAATGCATTAACTCTGTAATAAATACAAATCTGAAACCCTAGCTTAGGATCACCTCCTCATTTTTCAGATAAATAATGCATGTATTATTTACTTTTAGTGTTGGTTGGTTGGTTGGTAGATTGACAATTGTTGAGCTAGTTGATGAGATATTAGGCTAGATTTGAGAAAACTCTGAGTTTTAGAGATCATTGTACTGGATTAATGTAACTATTTTGAACAACAATAATACAATCACCTTCACAGGATTCTTGAGCTATGTTAATGGTGAAGTTATCCTTCTTTTTCAAAATTTTCCTTCTTTTTTCCATTCTGTCCATTATTTCTCTGATAAAAGAACATAAATTTTAGATTAGGATATGCTGTCTTGGCACCCTGATTCTGTATTCTTTTTTATCTTATTTTTTTCTTTTTCAAGATCTGATTAGAGAATTCTTAACTGCTCTTTGGTTCCATCGAGCTTGTTGTCTTGGAAATGATTTAGTATGGTCAAGCCAAAAAATTCTATGGTATTCCATGTTCTTTGGTGTAGCTTGAAATATTATTTTTAAGGATTTTCTTTGAAGTATACTTAGTAGAGCCCAAGACAAAGAAGTTTATGGTATGCCCTGTCCTTTGTTAATGTCTCAAACTGTTGCTACAAAGGTCTTTGGAGTGTTTGATTAAAGAAGATAGGTGTACCTTGCTCTTTAGTTTCACTCATTGTTATCTTGAATGTTTTCTTTGTCTGAAAGTAATTATAGGATTGTTGGATTGTTGTCTTAAAGGTTTTCTTATTAGGGTCTGGCCAAAGAAGTCTATGGTATGCCCTGTCCTTTGGTTTGTCTTAAAGAGTTCCCTAAAAGGTTTTTCTTTTTGAAGTAGAGTTGAAGGGTTCTTACATGACCTTTAGTTTTACTAATCTCTCAATTTCCTATCATTTCATATTCCATCTATTCTAAGATATCCACTTGACATAGTTAGCTTTCCCTATGAAAACCCTTGCAGAGTTGATGAACAATTAAATTGTCTCATCACTCCATAGAACAATGGATTAATGCTTCTGTTATTCTATCTATTCAACTGAAACACTCTATTAGTTCTACCTATCAACCAATCAAATAAAACAAATAATCCTATAATTTCATAACTAGCATAAAATAAGAAAACAAAAACACAAAGATATATAATTTACAAACACATACATAGAGAGAGGCCTCTCTAAGTCCAAGAAGGCTAGGTCCTTGGACTCCAAAGTGGTTTGATGTGGTTCCCTGTAGATTTGTTCTTGTCAATCTTGCAAATCACAAGGAGACAACCTAGTGGAGACCATACTAGGGACTCTGAGTATTAAAAAACTTAATATTACCTCAACAACTCAGATAACCTCATTTTAATTTATATGAATCAAGAGTTAGCCAAGAATGGTACTTGGTTGTTGATGGTGGACAACATCCAGCTATAAAACAAGTAAAAATCTTCCACCTGGTTACTCCACTAGTTTTTAGTAGGCCTGATGACTCCACTGGTTTTCCATAGACTCCACTGGTTTTCCATAGACTCCACTGGGAAAATTACTCTATCATCAAATCCCCAAAGGAACCCAGTAAAGAATACTTTGTTGATTAAGTAGTTATTTCACAGATTGCTTTATTTTTCAAAATTGTTATAAACTCTCAACATTTTTGAATCTTGGGTCCAAATTCTGGCTTCTAGAAGAATCTATACCAAATCCCATCGAGACCCAAATCCTCCTGCAACATTTGATAATCCTGAAAGCATCCTTAGGAAGACTCCTAGTTCTAAAAGTTTAAATATTATTAGTCCTATCCACAAAGTAAGTTCCCTACCTGAAAACCTTAAAGACTTGCAGAATATCTTCTCTGACTCACTCCTAGAACAAAGATTTTCTAGGACTATATCTCATTATTGGATAACTCATATAGTGTTAGATCCATCCACTTAATAAAAGAATCCTATTGTACTAACCTCATTCCCCACTATTCACCTTTCCCCATTTAACCATGTACCTCCTTTTGTAAACCCTCCTCTTGTCAACCCTCCTTTATTTCCCCAACTACATATCATGGCAACATGGTATGCTCCATTAGTTCTACCATTGCCCTTAGTTGTTCTACCATAGGACTACCAGTCCAAGATTCCTTTATATGATGCAAGTAGTTCTAATACTTCTCAACAACATGTGGATAGAATGAATGACTACTTTGATAGACAAGAAATAGATGATGAAACTATTAAACTAAGAATGTTTTCTCAAAGCTTAGGGGAGAAGCAAGAAAATGGTTTAAAGGCTTAACCCCTAATAGCATAAATGACCTCCCTTCCATTCATCAACAGTTCTTAAACAAATGGGAAGTAAAAAAAAAACCCTCTCCAAATCTTATAAGAATATGAAAACATTAAGAGGAATGTTGGAGAAGGTGTGCAAGAATACTGCACTAGGTTCAATAGTGTATATAATTCCCTCCCCATCCATATGAAACCTCCATAAGCTCTAGATCTAATGAAATTTCCTAATGGGTTTGACCCAGAAATGGCTTACCAACTAAGAGAAAGAGACCCTCTCACATTAGAAGATATCCAGACGGGAGCTATAAGTGTAGAAGCCAATCTCATTGCCAAAAGAGCTAGAATGAAAAATGAGAAGAGAGTCAAATATAGGGAAGAGGCTACACTTTCATCATTAGATACTAAGATTGATAAATTAGTTAGAACCATGGAAAGGATGATGGAGAGAATAAACCTAAATGAGAGAGCTTACCCTAGAGAAAACCAAACAGCTCCTCAAGACAGAAATCAAAATCAGAACCAAAACCAAAAATTTAGGATAAATCCCCCTCAAATAAGACAGAGAGGTGTTGATCAGAAAATCAGGCCTCCTTCCAAAGAAAACTATGTTGATTAAAATGAGGGAGTAATTGAAGAAATAGAAGGAAGTCACATAAATCTAATGGGAGTAAACAATGAGGATACTGTTTTCCTCACTGAGGAAGAAAAAGGCATATTTTTACCAAATGAGGAAGAGAGCCTAGAATTTGAAGACTACGAACAAGGCTTTGAAAATTCCATCATGGAAGTGCATAGAGATTATAACCTCAGAAGCAAGAAAAACCAAGATACTTGCAATAGAAAGAACTCTAAAATTTATGATAGGAAAATCCTTGAAAATATTCCTAAAAAGAGGACAGAAAATACAAACACAGTGGCTGAAAGTTCTGATTAAAAAAAAAAAAAATAGCCAACCTAGTGGCAATCGTAGTCGTGACCGATGCAACACTAGTAATACAACTAGTGCCCCTAACAAAATTGTTTTAACTGAGATTGCTAATAAAAACTAGCAAGCTGAAATTGCTGTGAAAATACTATCTCACAAAACTAATTTGAACCCTTCAAAAACACAGACACCTTTCAGTATAGACAATGAAATTGGCAACTTTAAAATCTCCATACCTCTTAATGAATTAGTCATTGAATATGTATATAGATCCCAACATTTGAAATCTTTAAACATAGGATAAAATGATGATTCTGTAAATTTAAATGATGACAAACCTAAACTTATGTTTGGACTATGTTGGGCCAAAATTGTAATCTACGAATAAATTACGCTTCCCTAGATAAGTGCTAGTTTAGAACAATAGGTGAAAGACTATACTACTATTTCTCCTAACTCATAATAGATATATAGAGAGGATTGGAGGCTTACTTGTTCAGTCACTTCCAAATGGCTCCTTATGTCACTTCTATTGCAGCTTCAAATTCAAGCGGTTTGTGAACTGAATGCTTCCTACAAGAAAGAACACTGAAACAACAGAAGATGCAATAATATAGATATCTATTCAAGCTAGTTAACTAAATCAGTAAAACATAAACTACATTCATCAACCAAGATCTTACAATATAGAAAATCAAAGCCAATACAGATGCATGTAGGGAAAAATAAGAAGTACTCTTTATTGATGATAGAAGGAGAGGTTACAACCTAGTGACTGATTTGAAGTGACCTTCCAACAAAGTTCCCCAGCCTCATCACGGTATAAATATCTCCAGCAGCAGGTTCACAAATCTAGCTCTCAATTGAAAATCCTCCAGCATTTCTCTACTCAAATTATTCCTTCTCAAACATTTAGATCTGTGTTCAATTTATAGATGAACTGTAGGTTGTTTTGAAATAAATAACTTTCCAAAAATAGGCAAGACATGTTTCCAATCATGTAGATGTCAAATGGACACTTGGATCCGAATATTGACACATGTGAACTCTTCTAGAAGGAACTTCCCAAGTGGAGATTTTGGAACAATGAGAATTTCGCTCCCAATGTGACCAACGCACCTATGAATGTCAGGAAGTGCTTTGCAGAGCAGCCTTTCATGGGGCTACCTGCATATGCAACACACTTAGTCCCCTTAGATTCTGGGTTGGTGAGCTTTCATATTCTATATAATAAGCTTCAAACCATGGAAACCTTTGCTTGATGACAGTCTTGCTTGATTTGTCTTGTTTCTTGTCTTAGGGCATGTAGCAACTGAAATGAAAGGGAATGATAGACCCTTGATCATTGGTCCTGGAGATGATGCCAAGTTATCCAGGTCATTGGGAATGGTGTCCAAATTGACCTATAACAACTACCCCCTAAAGCATGAGATCCAAATAATAAGAACATTTGCTTGAGATCCTTTACACTGTGATGAGTCTGGAAATGAAATAGAGTGGTCACCTGCATCAATATTACAATACATTACATCATGATATATCCTCTATTGATCATAATTGCCGAGGGTAGGCATTCCCATGTTCAGCACATAAAACAATCTAATAACATGTACATAATGCAGAAAGTCATCTACATTGGAATGTTGCCCAGATGCAGACACGCCTACAGATATAGGCCCATGTTTGGATGACAATCTGTATGTAAGGTCACCGTACATATGATGTGTACAACAATCCTGAAGTCGCAGTCGGGATGGATGAAACTAAATCTGGGGTCTTCTTATCTCGTTCACTCGATTATTTGGGTACAAGTCTAGCCATGCGAATATATGATTTGTAGTCGAACATGGAAAGACATCGTTTGATTACCAACCAATGATGTGAGCTCTTAACAAACACGAGAGAACCATAATTAATGTCAATGGATCTCAAGGTATTGCAGTACATTTCGTAAGGTGCGAATAGATGATTTGATGTCGAACACCAAACAAAATATTTCAGTCAAAGATCCGAAAGCGAGGATCTTTTCGATGTTGTAACAAGCCTCATGGTACTGGAATCTGATGTTTCTAAGTGAACTTCTTGGATATTGATTTTTCGTCGATAGGAAGTCACCTTATTGCAAAACTAGAGTTACTGATTTCGGAGACAAGGGTATGACTTGATATAGCAATTTTCAGGGATGATGGTCATGAAATGAATGTTTATGAGTATTGCAGATGGATGAGGTTTTAATCACTGGATGACTTCTATTGAACATATCGGCGACACTATGATGAGTTGTCAGCATTGACCCAAAACCGAAGTGAAGGTATGAGGAACCATAGGTGTGAATGAACCATCAAGATGATTACCCAACCCAAATAGTCACGAACATGGAGTGAAAGAAGTGTCATGTTCAAGAGCGACTTGCTACCAAAAAGAAACTTTGCTTACTTTTCCCAAATTTCCCCTGGTCATTTGTCGACCAGTACCTCTTTTTTTTTTAACAAGCTTGAGGAGGATAAAATTTTCTTGATCTATAATTCAACCCTTCGGGCGAATAATATCTCGCTATTTAATAATTTAACGATTCTACTGATGAATTAAACTCGATTCTTGCCATGATTGACGAGCCCGTTGCTATTTTATGTTTTAACGAGCTTAATGATAGTGATAACCCGGTCCTTTTTCATATTTAGAGAGTCTAAAAAAGAAGATAAAGAGAACTCCTAAAAGTACTTTTTCGTAAATTTGTCACTTAGATCCGAAAAGGTGTAAAATAATATCTGAGAGAACCTCTTTGGTCATGTTTAACCAAGGTATTCCGTTTTCGTAAATAATCCATGTCAGTTTGGAAAAGGGTTAAACTTATACTGAGTAGATATCAATTCATTTACTTTAACAAGCTTGAAAAGAGAAGTGCTCGCCAATCTTTTCACATTATTGTAGTCTTAAAAGAGCTGAAAGAAGACTCCAGGGGTTCCTTTTTTGCTGTTATCGAAGCTCGAAAAAGAGATAAAAGTGCGCTTCAAATCCTTTTTTGTTTTTAACAATGCTTGAAAAATAAGGAGAAAAAGTATGCTTTGTGGTCAAGTCATTATTTGAATAAATCTGCATGACTAATTTGTCAATCAATTGTATTTCCTATTTAGAACAACATCAAATGGATTAAAAATACCTGTTTCATGATAAAATCATAATAAAACTATAGTCATAGCAATAAATTTAACTTGCAAACAATTAAATGACTATAAAAGGTAGTTTCACTTTTAATTTTTACCATTCCATATTTACCATTTGCATTTTGGAGCTCTGAACCCGGTTTTGCCCTCGAACTTCAGTCATTGATTTTGGTCATTTTTGTGGACGTATTTCATCACCGTTTGATCTAGGTTAGTGCCATGAACCTCCTCTTTCCTTTAGTATTCATTTCATTTCCATTCTTTGAAAATTTTTAGGGTTTTGAGACCCCCTAGGATAAATTCTACCCAAAATGAGGGCAACACACCCCTGAATGTCGAAACCTGCATTGCATAGAAGGTACAGTGAAGGGTACCTGCATGTGCAACACACTGTCTCAACCCAGGGAGTGCGTTGGGTGCAATTCAAGTTTTTGGTTTTCATGCTGTGTCAAAAATTTGCCTAGTTTTTTTGCAATGAATGGTATCTAATAGATCTTATGGTTGATTTTTAGTTTTCCATTAGATTATAATGACGATTACATGGAGAGAAAGAGAACATGAAGAACAATATATGATTGCCTTGAATGATCCGGGTACTGTAAGAGCCTTAAGAGATTGTGGGCTACTTAAGTGCTTCAAATTTTTGTGAATGAGGCAAAAAATAGAACTCTTAGAGTTCTTAGTTTGAGCATGGGATTCGGCAATAGAGGCATTTCACATAAAAAATCAAGTGTTGTCCATAACAGTTGAGGATGTGTATTTTCTCATAGGTTTTTCGAGGAGAGGTTTGCCCATTTCTCTCATAGGGTCTACCGTTGGAGGAGAGACAGTGAGGGATTATGTTATGCAGCATTTCTATCCAGGGTTAGAACCTAGAAAATATGGAAAAATAAACATATGGGATGTCAGGGATTTTCCTTTGAGAACCATCCTTTTCACGATCGCTAAAATTGCAGGCACCGTTACACTACATGTAGTAAACTGATCGTATATGTAGTATGCACTAGAGTGCTTACAGCCAAAAGTCTTCAACTAGTCTGAAGTTGTTCTATCTTAGATAAAGGAACAACTAAATAAAGCAAAGGGAGGAAGGAAGAATAATTTCATTTATGGTTCAATCCTTATCTCCTTCGCTTTGGAACGGATTCCACTGATGTAGCCACAACATGTAACATTGGGTATATCTAGTCCTAGAGATCCTCGAATACAGAGATGGGTAGAACTCATGGGTCAACATGTAGGCCAATCGACCATTGTGTTCTTGACTACATTCTTTGCCTGGTTTTGGTGACAGATCGTCGCCATCGATGAGTCTAAATATGCAGGCGTCGACTTCCTAGGAGATCCAGATCTAGTATTACCACAAGGCGCTCAATGGGGTGTAATGGGTAAGAATGATTCGACCATGTTTTTTGATTTTTATAAGGTTTATATAATGTTTTTGTGTTTTTATTTCTTTCCAAGACTAAACTAAATGTTTGATGTAATGCAGATATTGGTCGTGTTCAACCAGTAGATGAACCAGAGTGCGAAGTAGATGCGCATGCAAAGAGGGATGTCGAGAGAGCAGTCCTTCAGGACCTTGATATGGCTGAGACTCTGGCTAAGCTTCAGTAGCACATGGAGGGGTTGACCTTCAGGATTCCAGATTACTAGATCGAAGAGCTTCCTATGCAACTGCAACGACACACTATTGGGGTTCGTAACCGTTGGATGCAATTTCTCTATAGGATTGCTAGATATATAGCATGTTACCATGAGCACCACTAGTTTACTTGTGAAATTCTACATACATTTTGAGGTCATATGACCTGTGTGTCTTGGGCAAAAATTTTGTAAGAAACCTATAACTATATATCTATGTGTTTTTAGAGTTTTTCCTATGTTTAATGTGCAATCCTATTCAATGATGTAAATGTTTTCTTTACCTATGTCGCAAATTCTTGTCTAAAGCTTGATTAGGTAATGAATCAGTTAAAGTGTTCAGATTTCTAGATATGTGTTGATAATGAATGAAATCAAAATGTCTCTCCAAAATTCGAACTCTTAGGAACAATCTAATAATTTTTGGGTTTCTAACAGTATAAATACTAGTAAGTTGTAGTACCACAAATTGTGAGTCTAACCTTATGATTATGTGGTTAATACCAAATGAAATGGCATCAGAGAGAAGTTCGATCAACGCGCTATACTCAGTGATATTTTTCATCGATATATCGATACAAATCCCTTGAAAACTCACTAACTCGATGTTTGGAGTGAAAATGACCCATGCTACAAAGGATATATTTTGCGTACTATGACTAGCACCATCAACATATCCAAAAAATGGTTCCGAAGATTTAGTCATTTGTGATGAAATGTAAAGTGGATTACTAACGTCAAGAAAACTCTAAAAACAAATTAAGATAGTGAATGCAAATCAACAACATATAAACAATATAATACAAAAAATTACTACGCTCATGATTAAGCATAGTAACCTTTCAAATACAACCCATTTCTAGGTTGTGCCAATGGAATCCCATCGTAATCAACTAACT
This sequence comes from Pinus albicaulis, assembly GCA_034641835.2. Taxonomy (NCBI): domain Eukaryota; kingdom Viridiplantae; phylum Streptophyta; class Pinopsida; order Pinales; family Pinaceae; genus Pinus; species Pinus albicaulis. Next base: position 281,327,401 of record CM076577.1, on the reverse strand, counting down.
CGTAGGCACCCTTAGCAAGATTTTTTTTGAAAATATAGGGGCCATGCCATAATGGCTCGAATTTCCCTGTACCTATTACATCAGCTTCTTGATCGTAAAGAAGGACCAAGTCGCCCTCTAAGAAGTTGCAAGGCTGGACATTTTTGTCGTATTACGGCTTTATACGTCTCTTATGTGCTTCATTGGCCAATTGGGCTTCACGACGCATTTCGTCTAGGTGGATGAGGTTAAGGAGACGTGCTTCTTCTTCCAAGGTGTTAGGTAACAATTCTATCACAAGTTTTAACGATGATATTTCACATTGGATTGGTAAGATATCTTCCAGACCATACACCAACTGAAAAGGAGTGAATCTGGTCGCGTTTCTCACCGAGGTTAGATACGCCCACAAGGCAGAGTACAGGATCAAGTGCCAGTTCCTTTTATGGACTCCTATCATTTTTTGAAGCATTCGTTTAAGAATTTTGTTAATAGCCTCAACTTTTCCATTTAATTGTGGATAATAACGAGTAGAATTATCATGGGACAATCCTAACTTGGCTGTCAATTCAGACATCATATGGTTGCGAAAATTATTCCCATGATCCGTAACTATAGCCTGTGGGACCCCAAACTGTGCAATAACATGGTTGAAGAAAAATAATACAGTTGTTTGTCCTATGTTGTTGAATGTAGGCATCACTTTGGCCCATTTGGTAAAATAGTCGACTGCAACAATAATATAACCATGCCCCCAGGATGAAGGAGGGTTACAGGTCATGAAGTCAATACCCCATTTCGTAAATGGTCTAGCAGAAACAACAGGATGCATTGGAGTTGGTGGTTTGCGGATTTTACGATAAAAAATATGGCATGCATGACAACTTCTAACTACGAGGATGCAATCTCGAAAAATAGTAGGCCAAAAGTAACCAGCGCAGAGTATCTTTTGCGCGGTAGCATATTTAGATAAATCTCCACCACAAGCCCCATCATGGCAATCATTTAACACTTTTTCGGCCACCGCATGAGTGAGGCACCTCCTTAAAATGGTATCGACACCATGACAATAAAGTGTATCGCCGACGATCACATAGTCTTCGGCTTGGTCTCAAATACGTCGCTGATAAGAGCGAGAGGTATTAGGTCAAAAATTTTGGGTTTGGAGATAAATGATGAAATCTCCATACCATGGATTAGATGATCCAATCATAAATAGAGACTCATCTGGAATAGATAGTTTTGACGTAGTAACAGTACTATCAAAGGGAAGGTCACAGAGAAGCTCAGCCAAAACTAAAGACTTCTTTGATTTGGATTTGATGAATTCCAAATCAAATTCTAGCAAAATGACAATCCATTTTGAATATTTCCCCCCAGCAATTGACATGATAAGATTTAAGTCATGGGGTTGCCATCCAAAACTATTTTTGTTTTTCGGAGTAGGATATAATGGCGAAATCTTTGGACAGCTTGAACTGCTGCCAAGGAAAGATTTTCCACGTACGAGTACTTAACTTCCGTATCATTGAGTTTATGACTCAAATAATAGATCGGATGTTCAATTCCATATTATACTTGGACCAAAACCATAGTGATGGTCATTTCAGCCACGATGATATATAGGAAGTAATAATTTTGATCATTAGGAGGATACATTAATGACGCTCAGACAAGATGGTCCTTGACAGCATCAAAAGAAGCTCGCTCAACTTGGTCCCAATGGAAGGGAACTCCCTTTTTCAATAATTGAGTAAATCCTTTAGCCATTTTGGCACAGTTTGGAATGAACCTTCTTAGGAAGTTAGCCTTTCCTTGAAGTTTTTGTATCTAAAGTAAGTTTGATGGTGCAGGAAACTCAAGAATGGAATTTACCTTTAGTGGTTCTATTCGAATTCCTTATTTTGAGACTACAAATCTGAGCAATCGACTAGAACCAACACAAAACACACATTTGTGTGGATTGAGGTGTATCTTGTAGTGTCGGTAGTGTAATAAAATGGCTCTCAAATGGATTGGGTGATCAGTCCGTTTTCATGAATACACTGGTAAATCATCTAGATATGGTTGAACAATGTGCTTTATGTCGTTGAAAGCATAATCCATTGCTCTCTGAAAAATTTCCCCAGTGTTATTTAAACCAAACGAAAGTTTCCTATATGAAAATGTGCCCCAGGGAAAAATGAATGCTGTCTTATGTTGGTCATATGGGTGGATATTGATTTGATTATAGCCAAAAAATCCATCCATGAACAAAAAAAATTTGCATCCAGCACAATCGTCAATAATTTGGTCGATAAAGGGAGTAGGATAGTTGTCTTTTGGACAAGCCTGATTGAAATCCCAATAATCGATGCACACTCTAATGGTTCCTTTTTTTTTCATAACAAGAACGATATTGGAAACCCACTCAGTTAACAGAATAGGGTAAATGAAACCAGCACGCAAAAGTTTTTCAACTTCTTCTTTGATGGAAGTGGCTTTCTTCGGATGAACAAGACAAAGTCGTTGATGCACCGGTTTGACATCAGGATACATATTAATAGTGTGTTCAACTATACTAGTATCTATGCCTAGAATTTCCTTGCAATACCACGCGAATACGTCACGAAATTCACAAAAAAGAGAGCAATATGAATCAAGTTCTGATGGAGAACAAGATACACCGACATGAATATTTTCTACAATGCCAGGTTTGGTTGAAATATCGATAGGAATCATTTCTTTGATATTATAAAAATTTCACTCAGAGTCAATTGCATTAATCGATAAAGAATTCGAAAAGAAAGTTTCGATGGATGGGTGATATAGTTCACTGAGATTATTTTCTTCATAATCAGGAATATGGGAACGATGATGATCATCTTCCCATGGTTCTCTTTCTACCGTCATAGCTTCCAAAATATTTTCATCTGTCAAAAATTTTGAGGAAAACGGATCAGATGTGTTAGAGTCGGTCCTTGCAGCCCTCCGTCAGTGATCATTTTGTCTTTTGCATATTCATTATTAGGTGTCTCCCTTGTTCCACTTCGTTGCATTTCACTAGGATCATGCCATGAACTGACGAAGGGGTCTGTCGTCCTATGTTTCCTCATGTTTATACCTGCAGCGCTATTTTAAAAAACTTTTCCTCAAAAAAAAATTATTCATAGTTATTGTCATTATATATATGGTCTTTAAAAATGTCAATAAGTGTCCTAGGTCTTGGTGTCTAGGGTTTTTGAGTCATTTATATACTAGTCATAAAGCCTGCAAGGTGAGGAAAGTCCAGTACTTGTGATTTCTATTTTTATTATCATCAGCATTTTAAAAAAATATATATTTCTAGTCCAAAACTCTGTTTTGGAACTAGAAATTTGTCATTATCATTTTGTAATAAATTTGTAATTGTTCCGCCATGAAAACATTGTCAAAAGCAGACCCCTGGTCTTTTCTCTAGCCAAGATAGTCATATCCCTGCAAGAAGACAGCAAAATCATTAGTATCGACCTCAAAAAAGCCAAAGGAAGTTTGTATTTGAAAAAGCCAAAAGTGAAATTACAAAAAACATTTGTAATATGGGTTTGAAGTTTGATTTGAAATAAAATCTGATTGTGAAGATATTTGTGACATGTATAAAGGCCAAACAAGTTTCATTTGAACCAATTCATAGCTCCCAAATCGTGTTTGCAAAGTGGAGGGCCGATTTCAGAGTTTTGAAGTGCGTGGACAGAGTTTTGGGGCTGCGCGACCCACGTGGAGGCAGAGCGACCCACCTGGGCAGCGCGACCCACGCAGAGTCAGTTTAGCAGTGTAGGTTTGCAGGGTGCGCGACCCACCTGGGCCGAGCGACCCACGCAGAGGCTGCGTGACCCACGCAGACACAGGGTTTCGAAATTTAGTTTGAGCGCCCAGTTTGGCTTGGAATCGACTCAAGCTGCCTTCAAACAGGTTTCTATCCATTGTTTGATGTTTTTGAACGCATTTGTGGCATCATTGGTGGTTTCAAATATTCATATGGAGGATTCAAAACCCCACAGTCATAGTATTATTGGTTTCAAGCTTTGAAATGAAAATGAATGGTGGAAAGAATGTGTTTGCTATTTTAAAGCAGTGATATGTCCAGCCTTCCATATAACATTAAAATCATATTGCTCTCATGCCCATTTAGCCATATTAACCATTGCTATTATTATACCATGATAAAACCCTTTGTGCCATGTTGACTGTGTTTGTAATGAGTCTCACAGCCCAATGTAAAAATATGCTCATAACTTTGTTTCAAATTGCCCATTGAAACCTTTATGATCATTACTCATAGACAAACATATTACTATTAATGCCATGCTCTCCTTTGACTAGATGTGTTCAAACTTTTGAAGGTTGCCTGCTCCTATTTGGTCAAAATTTAGTTTGCATTCAAAACAGAGATTGTGCCTTTTTCCAATCCATCTAAAACAGAGATTTTATCCATGATTTGATTCCTTGATGGTGCTTTGACGGTGGGAATATTGGTTGGGTGTTAAAACATACATCCTAATTTTGCTTTCACTGCATTCATATCAGTATACACATTGCCAAAAGCTTGATCAGAGATATGTCAGAGACATAGTTAGAATATGAGCCAGGGTCAGGCAGTGATTCGGTGGCTGAAGGTAATGTGCCACGGGGTTCCCGCAGAGAAAATAGAAGTGTTGATCATCGCTGAGAGGAGCCTACTTCTTTGGCTCGGTTGCAGGCATGTCCATTAGCTATGGATTGTTTTCGATTCTTGTCATGTTTCAGATTTTGTGAGATGGTTGTACAAACCCGACCTCATCGTGAATTAGCACGTCTGTTTGTTCTTCATTTACAGGGTGATCGGGTAAACCTTGCTAGGGTTGATTTCATTGTATCACCTTTGACTATTGCTCAAGCCACTGGCATACCGAACATAGGCGAGGAATGGAGCAAGGGTAAGCAGTTAGAGAAATTTCACTATGAGCCATGGCAAAAACACGGTGTGTATTTACTTGAGCGAGTTTTCATGTCCAGGTTGCGGAGATGGTATGCACCACTCATGAAATATAAATGATACTGATTGTGAGCGGGTATGTAAATGCTATATCATGTTCGTTTGCTGATGCACTTCACAAGGGTGCGTATGGTGAATATTCCTTATTTCATATACCGCAACATAGAGAAGATGGTTACATTTGTGCAGAAGAAGACGAGCCCAGTGCAGCAGTACAGGAGTATATATCATTTCGCTTTGATCAAAATCTTGGTGTCACATCAGTTGGCAGAGCAGGGCATCACTTGGGAAGATTTCATTTCTAGAGACTTTTTCAGAGTGCCACAGCAGCCTCCCGAGGCAGTTCATGATGCAGGAGAGCCCTCACACCAGCCGGACATGCTTGAGGTTGAGCATATCATCACTCCTTTGGTTCATACATATCAGCGAGGCCACAGGGCCTTATTTGCAGCGACACGGCGGGTACTATCTCCACGTGAGGTGGAAGGGGTCCTGCCGACTTCATCGACACGGCGAGTATTATCTCCACGTGATGTGGAAAGAGGTGCTTTCTAGAGGCTATTGTGCAATTGCAAGGCAGAGAAGGCAGAGACAGAGACTTGTTCTTTGTGATGAAAAGACTAATGGGAGGCCGAGACGCGTCTGTGATCATTGATGTTGATAAGAGCTCTCTAACAAAACACAGAAATCGAGCAGGCGAGAGCCAGGTGAAAAATCGAGGTGCGAGAAGGCTCGGTGGGTGATTAACTATTTGGAGCAGCGCAACAAACAGCTCGAGGATGAGCTCACATTTTATGAGGTGCGCCAAATCCGTGAGGACAGACAGTGGGATCGAAAGAGGCCCGGTGACATGACACCAGCTGACAGAGATACTGTACTCACGCGGGTAAATATACATCTGGAGAAGCTATTGGCGAAGGCTAATCGAGACAAAGACATGCTTCGCCACATGAAAGGCCATTACTGGGCTCGCATGCATGTTTGCAAAGCGAGGATGAGGATCATGAAGAGGAGGTTGCGCAAGGCACTTCGACGGCGGAAAAGGCCTAATCCACTTCGGATTTTGGCCGAGGCTTCATTGACTGGGCAGACACATGATGGAGGACCTCCGCTCCGAATTTGGGCAAATTCGGAGAAAATTTTGTCATTTCAGGTGCAGTCTAACGAGTTTTAAGCCCTACGTGGTGTGTGACTCAGCAATACTTGTTTTTGAGACACTTGCTGGAGGAGATTTTTACATTTTTGGGTTTGTCATGGTTAATTATGCATCCTCTAAAGTCAACTTAGCATTTCAACAAAATCTGGATGGTCAAACAGCTCAAAAACACCATGAAAATCACCTTGCTGCCACCTTTTGCACCAGCAGGAAGTACCTCTGGGAGAATGAGGGTTTGGAGGGTCAAATCATCCAAGTTAAATTCCACTTGGGTTGGATAGTACACATCCGAGCCGTTCAACGTCGCAGGCTCAATTTGGATGTCGAGCTGCCTAAAATCAGCTGAACATGAGCGACCCCACGTTCGAACGACCCACCTTGGGGCCCTTAAAATTTTTCATTTGCCCATTCCCGGTCGGCTGCTATTATGGACCAGTGGTTAATTATGCATCCTCTAAAGTCAACTTAGAATTTCAACAAAATCTGGATGGTCAAACAGCTCAAAAACACCATGAAAACCACCTTGCTGCCACCTTTTGCACCAGCAGGAAGTACCTCTGGGAGAATGAGGTTTTGGAGGGTCAAATCAACTCCAAATTCAGAAATTCCACTTGGGTTGGAAAGTAGACATCCAGGGCGTTCCAACGAGCTATCATGAGCTCAATTTGGATGTCAGGAGCTACCTCAAAATCAGCCTGGAACATGAGCGACCCACGCAGTTCAGGAGCGACCCAACTAGAGATTTTTCTGAGTTTTCAGCTGCCAGCTCAGTATTTCGCCTATTATGGACCAGTTTTGCTTATGGATAGAATTTTTTGGTTTTTATGATGTAAATTCATGTTTGATATGTAACTTTGGCTTGTTTTTATCTCTTCTAGAAGATTCACTCTCAAACGAGTAAAAAATCATGTAATGGATCAGTTTCCACTCTTTTAGAGGCAAGTTGTTAGCTGCCTAGATTGTAGTTCCATGATTAGAATTGGTTGAAACTGATCCCCGAAGAGGGAATTCGACCCCTAGAGGTGGGGAAAGGGGTTAGAGTGATCTATATATTGTAATTTCTGAGGCATTCTACAGGTTGGACTCTTGGGATACTTTTGATACCATTGTACATATTTTTCATATTTTGGCTAAGGAAAGATCAGGGGTTTTGCGGCACTTGTTGGGATCCTTTTGGTGTTCTGTTCTTGATGATGTTTCTCCTTTGTTTACTGTAAGTTTCTTCATGTTTAATGTATGCCATCGTTTCATTATGCTTCTGAACTAAGTTGAATGAGTGATTAAGTTTGAATCCATTGTTTACAGTGCTTAGCCTTTGAATTCAGTTAGTTCTATATGTTTTCAGCTGTTTGGAGAGGATCCAAGTTCTTCTTTGCCCTCTTCAGCTCCTCGTTAGTCTAATCTATCCATAAAATCCAATTCGAAGCATCAAGATCATCACCTACCTCGCCCCAGCTTGAACTCTGCAAAGGTCTGACCTTATCCCCGGACCCAAAACTTGTTTTCCCATTACTCCAGCGAAAACCCAAAAAACCCAAAATCAAACATACATATCTCTTTACTAGCCTAAAATCAGTTCTTATTGTAAGTCATATCGCATCCTATTGCTTATTTTCTCGAGATTGACGGAGAGAGCCCTCTCCTGTCCTCGTAGGGCTAGCTACGAGGCTGAGCGTGGTTTGATGTAGCCTCGAGTTTTACTTCATTTCAGCCTGAGGTAGATTTGAGTGCTAACATAGTGGCGACCATACTGGGGAATAACATCTCAATGGTTTTCTTGTTGATGTGTTTGTTCCACGAGTCTTAGACGGAGTCTGAAGTCACGCCAGGTAGCTTTCGAAACGCTTTTGTTATGCATAAGCGGAAGTAGATAAACGCTGCTTCAGTCGATCTCCGGTAAGCGTGTGTGTTCAGTACTTGATTTGTAAATCACCCCAGTATACTTATTCGTTCTAGACCTTTTGGATGATTGAGTCTAGAAGTCGAAAGGCTGAAAATAATTGATTGTGTTCCTTGTAATTTTTGTTTTCCGAGAAGATCAATACACTGGCTTCAAGAAGAAATACTAGGGCGAATCCTGACCCTGATCCACCAACAATCTTCGAAAATCCGAATCTAATTCCAAGGACCCTTAGAAAACAAGGCAGTCAAGAGAGTTCTGAAAGAGAAAGCCAATTGAGTTTTGAGAGTTCTAGAGTGCTTACCCGATCTGCATCCTGTCCTGTCAAAATCATATATGTTGATGAAATCCCCTTTGATGCACGGTTTGAAACATCCTTGTTTGTGAATTTTTCCGAAACCGAATTGTCAAGATTAGTCCCAGATCCATTGTTTACTGAAGATTTGCAATATAGATTTGTTTCACAATACTTGGATAGACAGCTGCAAAGTTCTATTGAGGACACTAACACTTTTGAATTTACTGAATCTGCTTCACAAGTTCTTGACCCATCTGAAATTGCATCAAGTTCACGGATCCCTACTGAACCTCCTTTTATCCCTACCATTCCGGTTCAGCCTGAGTTTTCTGATCAGCAATCAATAGTAATTTCTCCGTTTCCATTGAATACATCTCGTAGACCTACTGCTCCTACTCCTCCTGTATCTCCTCGACAACAGATTGTTTTCAATCCACCAAGAGCTATGGCTGCTCGTTTTGCACCTCTTGTGTTACCCCAGCAGTTGAATGATATGCCCGCAGACTATCAGAGTAAGATCCCGACATTTGATGGCACTCCACAGAGTCTTCCTGCACAACAGCATGTAGAAAATATGGCAGATTTCTTTGATCGTTTCGAGATTGATGAAGAAAATGTGACTATGAGGCTTTTTGTGCAAACCTTTGGAGGAGAGGTACGGAAATGGTTCAGAGCCTTGCCACAAAGAAGCATCGATACATTGGCAGAACTTCAGAGGCAGTTCTTAGACCGATGGGAGATGAAAAAGGATCCGTTGCAGATTACTTCAGAATATACAAACCTCAAACGTAATCCTGGTGAGTCTGTTCAGGATTATATCATTAGATTCAATACAATGTATAATGCTATTCCAGATGATTTGAGACCGTCCAAAAAGTCTGCTCTCCTTAAATTCCCGGATGGCTTTGATCCGGAGATGGCTTATTCCCTTCGTGATAGAGATCCACCTACTTTAGAAGATATGCAGAAGGTCGCTGTTAGTGTTGAGGCAAATTTGAATGATAAAAGAGCACGGTTGAAAGCAGAGAAAAGAGTGACAATAAAGGAAGAGCCTTCTACATCTATATCAGAACAGCACTTAGCTCGTGAGTTGAAAAAGGCTTTAAGAAGAATAAATCTTGACAAAGCAGAAACACAGTTTCGGAACCCAAATTTCCGTGGCCAGCAGCAGCCACAATTCAGAATTAAGCAGCGTGAACAAAGAGCTCAAGAGCCAGCAGCCCAACAGCAGGTTAAGACTCCTCTTTTGCAGAATTTTGTGAGTCATGATTCCGATGATGATGATGATGTGTCAGGTGAGCAAAATCATTTCTTCACTCCTGATGATTTTCCTATTTATATTACTGAGGAAGAGGAGTATGGTGAAAGTTCAGTTGTTCAAAAATATGAGGATTTTATCCTAACAAATGATGCTGATTTAGAGGAAGAGGCAGATGAATAACAAAGAGGATATTTGAATGCATTGACTGCCCAGCAGAAGCAGTATTCATTGAGAAATCGAGATGTGCCTATAAATCCCATTCAGAAAAGAAAGGAAGCTTCAGCACCGAAGACAGATTCACCAATACCACAGAAAAGAGGGAAAGAGACAATTGACCCCGCAGCAAGTAAAGTGTCATCAGCTGAGAAGGTGAATCAATCAAACATAGTGAAAGACAAGGCTGAAAAGAAGGAAATTCCAGTTAAAGAGGTCGAGAAGGTTTCAGCATTTAGCTTGGAAAATGAAATTTCCAAACTGAAAATATCCATTCCTTTGACGGAGATTATGAAGAACAACAGTTACCGTAGTCAAGTCACCAAAATTATGAACTTTGATCCAATGATTGACACGGTAAATGTTGAGGATGATCAGCCGGAATTGATTTTTGGGCCTGCATTAAATGGTGAGTCTCCTGACAGTAATGTTCCTCCTTTTTACATCAGTTTGAGGTTGCATGAATATATATTGCATAATGCTATGCTTGATTCGGGTGCTTCACACAATTTGATGCCAAAGGCAATCATGGAAAAGTTGGGATTAGACATTACAAGAGAGTATCATGATTTGTATTCATTCGATTCCAGCCGGGTAAAGTGTATAGGACTCATCAAAGATTTGGTGGTAAGTTTAGATCAAATTCCAGCGAAGAATGTTTTGATGGATGTGGTGGTTGCCGACATTCCTCCACGTTTCGGGATGCTCCTTGCAAGATCTTGGGGGGCAAAGTTGAAAGGTACACTTCAATTAGATTTCTCTTATGCTACAATTCCAGTCTTCGGTCAAATGAGAAAGTTGTATCGTGAGCAGAAGATGAAATACATGATAACCAGCAAAGAGAAGCCAGTCAATCATCCTGTGAATTATGTACATACTGATTTAGAGTCGTTTGTGTTGCTTGCTGATAGTTTTAATGATGTAGAAAGTCAATTAGTTCAGGCAAAAGACATACCAGAAATAAATGAGAATTTTAGAGAAGTTTTGCAGAAAGAAAGAAGAGAAAAACAAGCTGTTTTGGAGCAATCAGCTGAAGACAATGGGCAGCAAACAGGAAAAACAGAGCCGACACAGTTTCAGCATTTAGAGGACGATGAAGATGGTCTTTGGACCATGGATTTTGATGGTGTAGTGGGCAGCGATGGTGCTGGGATTGGTGTGTGGATTCGAAGTCCATTTTCCGCTCCTGATAAAGTTCCGAGCAATGTGAGAGTGTGTTCTTACAAGCTTGCATTCGATTGTTCTAACAATGAAGCGGAATACGAGGCTCTTATTGCTGGTCTTAAGATTCTCAAGAAGCTGAATGCGAAAAGGATTGCGGTATATGGTGATTCAGAATTAGTGATAAAGCAAGTTAAAGGTGAGTTTCAGGCTAAGCATCCTCGCATGAGGGCTTACCGAAATGTAGTTTTGGATATTCTGAAGTTATTTTCTGATTATACTTTGACATGTGTGCCCCGCATACAAAATGGTGTTGCTGATGGACTTGCTAAGGCAGCAAGCAATCTTAAGATTCCAATGAATTCCAACAACAAGTTTGAGATACATGTGAAACACCGGCCCACCGTTCCAGACAATCAGCGATGTTGGCAAGTTTTTGAGGATGATGAGGAGATTAGTGAATTTCTGCAGAATAAGGGTAAATTTAAAGATACCTCCATAGATACAGAATTTGATGATGGTATTGATGACATACAGATAAATCAAATGGATGTGCTGCAACTGAAGGATAACATCATTCCTAAGGGATTGATTCCTTTGGAAGAGTTGTTTGATCAAGACGATGTAGCTCGTAAGCCTACATTGAGGCCAACAGAGAAGGGTGTCGAAGAGGTAAATATTGGGACAGCTGAGAATCCCAAGATGGTGAAATTGTCAAAGTCATTTTCACCAAAGGTAAGAGCAGAATATGTGAAATTGTTATCTTCATTTTCTGATGTGTTTGCGTGGGATTATTCAGATCTTAAAACATATGATACCAATATCATCCAGCATACTATTCCCATCAAACCAAATCAGAAGCCTTTTCGTCAAAAGTTGAGGAGGATCAATCCAAAGCTGCTACCATCAATCAAAAAAGAGGTAAATAGGTTGTATAAGTCAGGAATCATTGTGCCTATTCGATTTTCAGATTGGATATCAAACTTGGTGCCCGTGAGAAAGAAGACAGGTGAGATCCGTTTATGTATTGACTTCAGAAATCTGAATAAGGTATCATTAAAGGACAATTATCCGCTGCCAAAGATGGATCACATATTGCAACGAGTAGTTGGAGCATCAAGGATGTCACTACTCGACGGATAATCAGGTTATAATCAGATTTTAGTGCAGGAAGATGATCGTGACAAGACTGCGTTCACCACTCCTTGGGGAACATTTCATTACGCAAAGATGCCGTTCGGTTTAAAGAATGCAGGCGCTACCTTTCAGCGTGCTATGGACATGGCTTTTTCCAATGAGAAAGATGTGTTTTTGGTTGTTTACCTTGATGATCTAACTGTATTTTCTAATTCTGATGAGGAACACTTATATCATCTGAAAATTGTTTTCCAGAAGTGCAGAAAATATGGCATTTCGCCGAATCCAAAGAAGAGCCTTTTCGCCATGGATGAAGGAAAGCTCCTTGGCCACATCATCTCGAAAGATGGCATTCGAGTTGATCCTGCACGTGTTGAAGCCATACAGCAGATTGAACAGCCCCGGAACAAGAAAGAGATACAGTCTTTTAATGGTAAAATGAATTTTCTGCGTCGTTTCATTCCCAATCTTGCAGAACACCTTAGAGAAATCACGAACATGTTGCAAAAGGAAAGTCAGGTAAGATGGACAGAAGAGGCAGTAAAGTCATTCAATTTGGTAAAGATAGCTCTTTCTTCAGCCCCTATTTTAATCAGCCCCGATTACACACAAGATTTCATTTTATTTTCTTTCGCTTCTGAACATACATTGGCAGCTGTTTTGATGCAAAAAAGGGATGGAGTTGAGAAGCCCATCGCTTTTTTCAGTCGGATCATAAGAGATGGAGCATTGAAGTATAATATCATTGAGAAACAAGCACTTGCTCTTGTAAAGGCTTTGAAGGATTTCCGTGTGTACATATTGCATTCCCATATTACAGCATATGTTCCTAACGCAGCAGTTAAAGATGTTTTGGTACAGGCAGATCCAGAAGGAAGAAGAGGTAAGTGGATCGCTGCGTTGTTAGAGTACGATGTGGAGATTAAACCGACCAAGATGATCAAAGGACAAGGACTCGCCAAGCTCATGGCTGAAAAAAATCTGCATGCTCTAGACATAAATTTGATTGCTGCCATGTCTGATGAAGATGAGGAAAGTACGTCAGTTCAGGTATCCGATATGTTTGTTTCTTCTCCTTGGTATGCTGACATTTTATATGTGCTTCAGAATTTGTCTACACCGCCTGGTATGCCTCGAAATAAGAGTAGAACATTGAAGTTAAGAGCTACTAAATTCTGCATTTTGAATTCTGCATTGTATTGGAAAGACCCTGGGGGTATGTTGTTGAATTGTTTGGTAGAGGAGGAAGCTCAAAGAGTTTTGGAGGATTTTCACAAAGGTGACTGAGGAGGTCATTTGTTTTGGAAGACCACAGCGAATAAGATCCTAAGGGCAGGGTATTATTGGCCTTCTTTGTTTTCTGATGTGTTCAAGGCTGTTAAAAATTGTCATGAGTGTCAAATATTCGAAGGGAAGCAGAAACTATAGCCTTTGCCTCTAAAACCAATCGAAGTTAATGCACCATTCCAGCAGTGGGGATTGGATTTTATCGGAGAAATCCACCCAGCATCTTCCGGACAGCATAGATGGATCTTGACAGCTACAGACTACTTCACAAAGTGGATTGAGGCGATTCCCACTCGATAGGCCACTGATGCGGTAATTATCTCTTTCCTTGAAAACAATATTTTGTCACGCTTTGGGTGTCCTAGTAAAATAATCACAGATAATGCAGCAGCTTTTAAGTCTAAGAGGATGGTTGATTTTTGTTTTAAGTACAATATTACCTTGGGACATTCAACCGCATACCATCCGCAAGGGAATGGCTTGGCGGAATCTTCAAACAAATCCTTGGTGAATATCATTAAGAAATTGCTAGAAATCAACAAGAAGGCTTGGCACAAAAAGTTGGTGAATGCATTATGGGCTGATAGGGTAAGTCAGAAAAAGTCTATTGGCATGTCTCCTTTCGAGTTGGTGTATGGGACGGATACAGTTTTTCCTACTTCACTTGCTGCCCCGGTGGTCAAATTGCTTCAGGAAGCGGGAAGTGAAGAGGATCCTATGCAGCGGAGGATTAATGAGATGATTCATTTACAGCAGACACGAGAGGAGGTATTTCAAAATACTTTCAAGTTGCAGGAGCGCATTAAGAAGATCTACGACAGAAAGGAAAAATCAGATAAGTTTCAGTTGGATGAAGTAGTTTTGAAATGGGATGCTCGAAATGAGGATAAGGGAAAGCATGGCAAATTTGAGAATTTGTGGAAGGGACCGTTTAAGATTGCAGCGTACCGGGGGCAGAATGCATTTCTTCTCAAAGAAATGAATGGAGATGATTGTCCTGGTGGACCGATCAATGGTCGGTTGCTGAAGCGCTATTATTTCTGAGTACTTGCTGCTGATCTCATTGTCATTGTATATATCATTTTACTTTTGTTTCATTGCAAGTGTGCACTGATCTCTCATTTTCAGTCTGGGGCCCGGAGCGAAGGCTATAATTCTGGAAATAGAGGTTGGTTGGTTTGAGATTGTTAAGTTAAGTTTTATCAGTCTTCTTGTTTAAAGTCATGTCAGTTTGAGTCTAGTCAGTTTTGGTCAAATTGCAGTCTATCGTTAGTCAAATCTGCAGTCAATAAAATTGTCCAAAGTTTGTCTTGTCAGTTGAAATAATGATTCCATCACCCAATGGATGAGAGGCACTGTCTGACTCCCCCAGAGATCTGTTGTTCTTGGCATCTCCATGGAGCCACCATCCCCATTGGAGCCAATGTTAGAGTCGGTCCTTGCAGCCCTCCGTCAATGATCATTTTGTCTTTTGCATATTCATTATTAGGTGTCTCGCTTGTTCCACTTCGTTGCATTTCACTAGGATCATGCCATGAACTGACGAAGGGGTCTGTCGTCCTATGTTTCCTCATGTTTATACCTGCAACGCTATTTTAAAAAACTTTTCCTCAAAAAATTATTCATAGTTATTGTCATTATATATATGGTCATTAAAAATGTCAATAAGTGTCCTAGGTCTTGGTGTCTAGGGTTTTTGAGTCATTTATATACTAGTCATAAAGCCTGCAAGGTGAGGAAAGTCCAGCACTTGTGATTTTTATTTTATTATCATTAGCATTTAAAAAAAATATATATTTCTAGTCCAAACTCTGTTTTGGAACTAGAAATTTGTCATTATCATTTTGTAATAAATTGTAATTGTTCCGCCGTGAAGACATTGTCAAAAGCAGACCCCTGGTCTTTTCTCTAGCCAAGATAGCCATATCCCTGCAAGAAGACAGCAAAATCATTAGTATCGACCTCAAAAAAGCCAAAGGAAGTTTGTATTTGAAAAGCCAAAAGTGAAATTACAAAAAACATTTGTAATATGGGTTTGAAATTTGATTTGAAATAAAATCTGATTGTGAAGATATTTTTGACATGTATAAAAGCCAAACAAGTTTCATTTGAACCAATTCATAGCTCCCAAATCGTGTTTGCAAAGTGGAGGGCCGATTTCAGAGTTTTGAAGTGCGTGGACAGAGTTTTGGGGCTGCGCGACCCACGTGGAGGCAGAGCGACCCACCTGGGCAGCGCGACCCACGCAGAGTCAGTTCAGCAGTGTAGGTTTGCAAGGTGCGTGACCCACCTGGGCCGAGCGACCCACGCAGAGGCCGCGCGACCCACGCAGACACAGGGTTTCGAAATTTAGTTTGAGCGCCCAGTTTGGCTTGGAATCGACTCAAGCTGCCTTCAAACAGGTTTCTATCCATTGTTTGATGTTTTTGAATGCATTTGTGGCATCATTGGTGGTTTCAAATATTCAGATGGAGGATTCAAAACCCCACAGTCATAGTATTATTGGTTTCAGGCTTTGAAATGAAAATGAATGGTGGAAAGAATGTGTTTGCTATCTTAAAGTAGTGATATGTCCAGCCTTCCATATAACATTAAAATCATATTTCTCTCATGCCCATTTAGCCATCTTAACCATTGCTATTATTATACCATGATAAAACCATTTGTGCCATGTTGACTGTGTTTGTAATGAGTCTCACTGCCCAATGTAAAATATGCTCATAACTTTGTTTCAAATTGCCCATTGAAACCTTTATGATCATTACTCATAGACAAACATATTACTATTAATGCCATGCTCTCCTTTGACTAGATGTGTTCAAAATTTTGAAGGTTGCCTGCTCCTATTTGGTCAAAATTTAGTTTGCATTCAAAACAGAGATTGTGCCTTTTCCAATCCATTTAAAGCTGAGATTTTATCCATGATTTGATTCCTTGATGGTGCTTTGACGGTGGGAATATTGGTTGGGTGTTAAAACATACATCCTAATTTTGCTTTCACTGCATTCATATCAGTGTACACATTGCCAAAAACTTGATCAGAGATATGTCAGAGACAGAGTCAGAATATGAGCCAGGGTCAGGCAGTGATTCGGTGGCTGAAGGTAATGTGCCACGGGGTTCGCGCAGAGAAAATAGAAGTGGTGATCATCGCAGAGAGGAGCCCACTTCTTTGGCTCGGTTGCAGGCATGTCCATTAGCTATGGATTGTTTTCGATTCTTGTCATGTTTCAGATTTTGTGAGATGGTTGTACAAACCCGACCTCATCGTGAATTAGCACGTCTGTTTGTTCTTCATTTACGGGGTGATCGGGTAAACCTTGCCGGGGTTGATTTCATTGTATCACCTTTGACTATTGCTCAAGCCACTGGCATACCGAACATAGGCGAGGAATGGAGCAAGGGTAAGCAGTTAGAGAAATTTCACTATGAGCCATACATTAAAACTGGATATGTGGCTTACTTGAGCAGAGTTTCTCCATTCAGATTCTTGAGAGATGAGTATGCGCCACTCATGAGGCTCATTATTCAGTATTTCAGTTGTGAGGGCAGGTATGCTCGTCTTTTCTCATATCATGTTCGTTTGCTGATGCACTTCACAAGGGTGCGTATGATGAATATTCCGTATTTCATACACCGCAACATAGAGAGGATGGTGACGTCTGTGCAGAAGAAGACGAGCCCAGTGCAGCAGTACAGGAGTATATGTCATTTCGCTTTAATCAAAATCTTGGTGTCACATCATTTGGCGGAGCAGGGCATCACTTGGGAGGATTTCATTTCTAGAGACTTTTTCAGAGTGCCACAGCAGCCTCCCGAGGCAGTTCTTGATGTGGGAGAGCCTTCACACCAGCTGGACATGCTTGAGGTTGAGCATATCATCACTCCTCTGGTTCAGACATATCAGCGAGGCCACAGGGCCTTATTTGCAGCGACACGGCGGGTACTATCTCCACGTGAGGTGGAAGGGGTCTTGCCGACTTCATCGACACGGCGAGTATTATCTCCACGTGATGTGGAAAGGGTCTCGCTTTCTTCTTCAGTACAGGTACAAGACAGGGGCAAGAGGCCCATGCATGATGAGGGCCCATCAGGAGGCCGGGACACCGATATGACAGTCATTGATGTTGATACGGGCTCTCCTAGCTCGAAGCCGAGGGAAGTCATCCAGGAGCAAAGGGCCGAGAATGACCAGCTGAAAGACCAATTGCAGAAGGCTCAGTGGGTGATTAACTATTTGGAGCAGCGCAACAAACAGCTCGAGGATGAGCTCACATTTTATGAGGTGCGCCAAATCCGTGAGGACAGACAGTGGAATCGAAAAAGGCCCGGTGACATGACACCAGCTGACAGAGATACTGTACTCACGCGGGTAAATATACATCTGGAGAAGCTGTTGGCGAAGGCTAATCGAGACAAAGACATGCTTCACCACATGAAAGGCCATTACTGGGCTCGCATGCATGTTTGCAAAGCGAGGATGAGGATCATGAAGAGGAGGTTGCGCAAGGCACTTCGACGGCGGAAAAGGCCTAATCCACTTTGGATTTTGGCCGAGGCTTCATTGACTGGGCAGGAAA
Organism: Pinus albicaulis; assembly: GCA_034641835.2. Taxonomy (NCBI): domain Eukaryota; kingdom Viridiplantae; phylum Streptophyta; class Pinopsida; order Pinales; family Pinaceae; genus Pinus; species Pinus albicaulis. The sequence continues at coordinate 281,309,436 of CM076577.1, read as the reverse complement.
CATGATGGAGGACCTCCGCTCCGAATTTGGGCAAATTCGGAGAAAATTTTGTCATTTTCAAATTTTTGGGTAAAAAAACAGGTTTTGCAGTTAAGCGGGTCGCGCGCTCATGCGCTTACTTTTTTTTGGGACACTTGCTGGAGGAAATTTTTACATTTTTGGATTTTTCATGGTTAATTATGCATCCTCTGAAGTCAACTTAGCATTTCATCGAAATCTGGATGGTCAAAAAGCTCAAAAACACCATGAAAACCACCTTGCTGCCACCTTTTGCACCAGCAGGGAGTACCTCTGGGATAATGAGGTTTTGGAGGGTCAAATCAACTCCAAATTCAGAAATTCCACTTGGGTTGGAAAGTAGACATCCAGGGCTTTCCAACGAGCTATCATGAGCTCAATTTGGATGTCGTGAGCTACCTCAAAATCAGCCTGCAACATGAGCGACCCACGCAGTTCAGGAGCGACCCACCTTGAGATTTGGTATGCTTTTGATGACTATTTCAGTGGCTTTTTAATAGAATTTGTGAACCTTTTTGTATCATGAATTTGGAAAGTAATAAGGAACCATAACAAAACATGTGAGAATTGATATGCAAGACTTAGCCACTGATAATGGTTATTTTCTGTACAGGAAAAGGAGAAAACGAGGAATTTCCGTTCCAAAGGAAAGGACAAAGTCGAGATAACTGCTGTCCCTCTGAACGAGAACCGAATGCAAACAAGGCTAAATAGATTACAGCAAATCGGCTCGGAAAAGAAGGAGAAGACACCAGCTCGGCGCCAAAGAAAGGAAAGGATGAAGAATTAACAGTTTGGCGAATCCCTCAGGATCTTCGATCCTGAGGGATCGCTGCTTTATTTATCATGTTACTTGGACATCTCCGCCATCACCTTTATATAAAGGGACAACACTGTTAGCTTGATAGATAGGATACGCTTTTATGTAATTTTCTGTAAAACATCAACTTTGATTATTGAGTCTCGTTGAGAACTGGTTCAATGTATTTTTGACCGATGCATTAATAAAAGCTTGGTGATTATTTCATCTCTGCGTCTGGATTAACTTAAAGCGGTGTATCCTTGGAGGCTAAGGGCCCGGCCCCGAAGGACACTTGCTTCTGTACCATTACGACTTGACTTTTGTGTGGTTTGTTTATCATTGTTATTTGGTAATTTGATATGCTTTATAAGTTCATATTACATGCTTTGTTAAAGATTGAATCATTGAGGTTTTTTACAGATAGAATCGTGTGTTGACTCCGCATCAAGTTATTAATCCTTTCAAGAGTTAATTGCATGTTCTTACTGTTTTGTTACAGAGCTGTTATACTAAACGTTCGTGTTGTGCGCGTTTCTGATTTATCAGTACTGTTCCATAATTCATTAATAGTTATTGCTGTTCCATTAGTGTGATTTGTGTGAATTGCTTTTAGAGTGAAAGAATGTTATTTGATTGCAAAGAATGCATTTGAGTTAATAGATTAAGTTTGGTTACAACCTGCGGGACTTAGTTATTCAATTGCTGTTCCATTTTAGACTTGCTGTTCTATTTCAGAATTGTTGTTCAATCCTTTATTTGCTTTGCTATTCCAT